>CAUOFW020002767.1:0-44039 GCA_963454935.2 Ilex paraguariensis
CTTTTATTCTTCTCTCTTTGTGCCACTGTATATCCATTGTCAACGACAACCTGCAGCTGCCGAGCCACTACCTTTTTAGGTATCATTCTCAATTATCTCTTCTTTCTCTCACCACTTCTTCTCCGTCCATCTCTCTCTATGCGCTTATGATCATCTCCCTTAACTCTTTTTTCTCTTTACTTTCTTCCCTATTATGCTGCTGCCCAATCCCAGAAGTGACACATTCTTTCGGTTCACCGCCAGTGATAACTACTCCTTATCTCCTCTCTCTCTCTGTGTGCGCTGCACATCCACTGCCAATGATAGCGAGTAGCTACCCATCCACCGCCTGTTTCGGGTATCCTTCTCAATCATTTCTCTCTCTCACGCATCTTCTCTCCATCCATCTCTCTCTATGTGTTTATGATCATCTCCCCGAACTCTATTTTCTCTCTACCTTCTTCCTTATTGTGTTGTTGCCCAATCCCCAGAAGTGACGCATCTCTTCTCTCGGTTCACCGCCAGTGACAACTGCCCCTTGTCTCCTTTCTCTCTGTACCGCTGCACATCCATTGCCGACAACAACGAGCAGCTACCTAGCCACCTCTAGTTTCGGGTATCCTTCTCAATCATCTCCTCTTTCTCTCTCTCATGCATTTCCTCTCCGTCCATCTTCCCCTACCACTAATTTCTCTTTACCTTCTTCTTTATTGCACCGTTGCCCAATCCCCAGTAATGACAAACTTTTCTTTTGGCTCATTGCCAGCGACAACCGTCCCTTATTCTTCTCTCTCTACACCACTGCATATCCATTGCCAATGACAGTCAGGAGCTGCCCAGCCACTGCCTATTTCAAAGTTCCTTTAGCCCTTTACTTGTGGACAGTGGGCTCATTTTTTTTTGCTCTTTAATCTCTTTTGCTTGATAAAATGCACCAAATGGATATTTGTGTTATCTGATGTTTAAGATTGGTTTATTCGATTTAGTTATTTTAGGATTTAGAATTGACTCAGGTTCAAGTTGTGTTTGCGAAATCCAGTATAGTTGACTTCATTTATGGTCATCGAAACTAAGTTCTTCATGTATGCTTTAAATTGATTTTATTATTTTGTTTTTTTTATTGACTTCATCTTTGCACCATGGATATCTTTGCTTCTTCAACATGGATATCCTTTTCTAACATACATTTATATGTGATTCTAGCCTACATCGCTACAATGCTAACTGTTTCTATGCAGCTTTGTGGTCCTTTTTCCTTCCCATGTACCTTTGTCAGGTGCTACTGTGAACTCAATCTCTAAATTATATTGTCTTTATTGATTGTTTTTACATTTTTGAACTCAATCATTAATGTATTTGTCGGACTGTTGGGCTTGATATCATACTTACCTTTAATGTGTAACTAAATCCATAGTGCTACTGCAACTGCTTTTATATAATGTTTACATAGTGCTACTGCATCTTTTATATTGGATCCGACCTTCAATATGTAACATAGTATGCTTTTATTGTGGATTGTTTCGCAATGGCTTTTTGTTTCTTCCCAAACATTTTGGACCGTGACCAGTTAAGATCTTACGCTTTTTTCTACAATCTATGATATTGTGCAGCGCATAAGTAAAATGGATTATGATATGGATACATCTTTTGAGTATTTAATTTAATTTGTTTATCAGTGTGTAGGTTGTGGTAATTCTAGAGCTGGTTGGTGTTTCCATTGGTGGTTCTCTACCACCAGTATCCATTTATTGGAGTAAAAACATTGAAGTTGAGGACGAGTTATACGAGAATTTTTTGAGTTTTCTTGTCGTCACTCAAAAAAACATTTTTAGCTCTTGAAATACCGAGGTACTGATCAAATTGCACAGGTATCTCTTGAACTGCTTTACTCCACATATACGAGTTTGTTCCAATATGTGCATTTATCTATAGCCTAGATTCTAGGGTAAGAAAAGTAGGAAAAAAAGCATAGTTCTTTTCATTATGTCGAACTTTTGGATAGCTGTGAATATTGTATTGAACTTACTGACATGTGATTTTTTTTCTTAAGTTATTGAAAAAATTATATAGTTGTACAAAGCATTTCAAGAAATTTTTGTAGGAGAGATGTAGTTTTTGGAAAGTAAAGAATTCATGACTTTTGGAGCTTATTTGACACCTTGTGGATTCTCCCTTTTTTTTTATAGAAGGGTATGGCTATGATCATGACATGACAATTGAGAGGAGGCCTTCTGCCTTCATGCTTTGGGACCGAGTAGGGACCACAATGAGCGGCATGTTTTATTGTGTATGTTTTTTGATTGAATCAAGTTTGGAATATTTGAGATACCTTTAAAATACATTAAAACTATGTTTATAATACGTTGTTATACTATATTGCTCATCTTTGTTTGGCCATACTTTTAGCTAGAATGTTTCACATTTTTTTTGGATATGTTTTGTGAAATTTGTTGACTAATAATTGTTAATATTTTGTGGAATATCAATCTAGGTTGTAATTAAATTGAGACACAGTTTAATTTTAGAGGAGTTTATTGTAAATTTAGTTTATTTCATAGATTTTTTATACATTTTTATTTATTAGTCTGTTTAACGGTGGTTATTTTTTGTTCAATTTCTTAAGAAAACACCATCGATTCCTCTAAAATTAAGTTCCTTGCAGTAATTATTCCATCATTCAAGTTAACCTGTTGGTTGGGTTCCAAAGGTGTGGTAGGCTTGCATGTGTGAAAGTGGGAATTGAAGTTCAATTTTGATCATTGTGTTGGGATATCATTTCAATTTCAGTCAAATCTTATATTATTTTTCCATGCTACCAGGATCTTCAAAAGTACAAATTAGCAAATCCTATAACGTTTCATGATTTGAATTAATTAAATTGCTACGAGTTAGATGACATTGATGATTCTAAAGAATATTTTGCTACAAGGGGGCCAATGGATGTTGTTGGAATTAGTACTGAGGAACAGGTTTTTGCTTGGAGTTGTGGTTAATATGGGAAAGAAATATGATTTTTCCACTTTAAAATCTATCCTTTAATTCATTCTTGTTGATTTTCTTCCTTCCTCTGGATGTGTTTTTTTCGAATTGTGGTTGCGATTCTCCATCTTGGAAATATCAAATTTGCGAAGGAAAAGACAATCGACTCATGTGTGGCCAAATGAAAATTTTTTGTTTCATTTTAGAACTGCTGTGGAGCTGTTTGCGTAAATAATCAATTTCATTGGCACAGGGTGACTGGCACACACAAATGAAGTAAATAAATTTTCAAGTATCTTGACTTAATTTTCACTACGGGAGAACAAAATGCAATTTCAACCAAATGCAACCTTTGAATTGTTTGGTATTGTTTAGGTGTGACATAAAGTCTTTAGAGGATTCCCTCTTCAAACGTATAATTGTAACTCATGATGAAACCATTACCAAATGGCTTGATCCAGAAGCTGCAGTTGCCAGTAGAGATGCTTTGGCAAATTGTGTACTCATGTTTGCTTGATTGGTAACCACTACTTGTCATTGGAGGAATTTTATTCCTATTTTAAGTTTTGTACCCCGAAATTTTTTGGAATATCTAGATGTAGTTTTTGCTTATGCCTTTGTATTGATATATCGATGTTGTAGGCTTGTGGATAAGATCCATAGTTCAATTGGTCAAGACCCAGACTCAAAATACTTAATTGGGGTGATGGATATAGATGGATTTGAGAGTTTCAAGAGAAATTCGTGAATCTACTTCAAATGATTGCAACTATTGAAATGCTGAATATCAACTTTTAATTCATTTTTTCTGTTATTTTATATGCTTTGTAGGGAATTTTGACAAGTGGAAATTCGTCCAACAACTTTTTGTCAAATCATTTCCATCAAATTATTCTAGGTATTTTTGTTGGTTAAGAAACAAATATGCAGAGATGAAAGATTCACTGAATTTGATCCTTTCTTTCTTTTGTTAAATTTCTGTTACAGGTTGTTGTTAACACTTTTTGTATTTATCCAGAAGATGGTGAAGCACCACCAAGTGGAGTGGATGATAGGACAAAGCTGGCTTATTTTCATAAGCCAGGAGTTCTGCATAATTTAAATTCGAGATATGATGTCAATGAAATATATGTAAGTATTTTCCACACTTCATTTGATTTTGGAAGCATCTGTTTCAACATTTTCCTATTTAAATAAAATGTGTTGGAGCTAATCAACTTGATATTGTTTCCAGACTTACACAAGAAACATATTAATTGTTGTGAATCCTTTCAGAAAACTGCTTGATTTATATGGTAGGCATATGATGGCGTAGTACAAAGGGGCAGCCTTTGGTGAGCTGAGCCCCTTGTCCCACCCTTTTGCTTTTGCGGATGTTGCATATAGGTATGTTGTCATGATCATGAGTTTATAATTTCATTGTCTTCCCTTTTGCATTACGATGATTAATGCCACTTCTGTGGATGCAGAGTTATGATCAATTAAGGAATCAGTTAGTCAATATGCTTAGTGGCGAGAGTGAAGTGGGTGAAACGGAAAGCACAAAATTGCTCATGCAGTATCTTGCTTACTTGGGAGGCAGAGCTGCATCTGAGGGGAGGATTGTCGCACAGCAAGTCCTGGAGGTATGCCTTGCATTTCAGCCTGTCCAACAAGCTTAGACGAGGGACTGATTCATTCTGAGGCCAGATTTTAGATCTTTCACCACATAATTTAGTTCTTTAATTGTGTACAATATGTGTTTTGGCCTTATTTTCATTTGTTTTGCAGTCAAATCCGGTTCTAGAAGCATTCGGTAATGCAAATACAGTCAGAAGCAACAACGCTTGGCGGGAACATTTGCATTTACGGTGTAACTTCTGTATATGTTTCAAAGTTTCTCTAATACTAGTTGGTTGAATTGTTTCCTTCTATCTCTTCATGTTATGTACGTTGCAGTCATTTCGGTAAGCTTGTGGAGATTGAATTTGACCGGAGAAAAAGGAGTTCAGGAGCTGTTATCAGAACTTATCAGTCGGAAAGGTCTTGTGTTTGTCAAGTGTCCGATCCTAGGAGGTACTATAATTGCTTTGGCATGCTTTGCTCCGCACCACCTGAGGTAACAAGTCTCTATTTAGTTGACCAAGATTTGCTTTATAGTAAAGAATAAATACTTGTTTGTAGCGCATTTCATTTTTTAGGGAGTTGTTTTTTTTATCTTAACATAAAATTTTCATCACTGGATATCACATGATACACGGCAAAGTGGTGCCCCAAAAAATATGTGTAGCCAACCCCAGTGTTGAGCAGTAAATGCTTTTCGTTACTACTAATCTATATAATAAAATAGAGCTGTTTTTGAATCAAAAGACAAAAAGTGGAGCAGATCATTTCAAGATAAAATAAAGGGTCATTTGACGGGCTATTGACAGGCTACGTTACCCCAACATACAAAGTGGTTTAGACCATCTCAAAATTACTAATCTAATGAGCCAGAATGAGTCTAGAAATATTTTTTCCCGCCTAAACTCTCCATTTTGTCACCAAGGCTCCACCAAAATCTATTCTGTGTCTCCCCTTTATCTCTTTTCTTACACTCAATTTTTATCTCGCATGTCTCTCAAATCATCTCCCTCTCTTCCCTAAATATGCTCTTCAAACTATGACCGATGGTTGTGCCCTAAAATTCTCTCTCCATTTCTCACGTTCACTTTCTCTATGCGCCCACGATCATCTCCCCCTATCGCTATTTCTCTCTACCTTCTTCACTGTTGCGCTACTGCCCAATCCCCGGTAGTTAAGCCTTCAACAACAAGCAGTGACGCATCTCTTCTCTTAGTTTACCTCTAGTGATAACCGCTCCTTATTCCTCTCTCTCTGTGCCGCTGCACATCCGCTGCCAATGAAAGCGAGCAGCTACCTAGTCACTACTTATTTTGGGTGTCCTTCTCAATTATCTCCTCTTTCTCTCTCTTTCTCATGTATCTACTCTCTGTTCATCTCTCTATCTATGCGCTCATGCTCATCTCCCCATAGCTCTATTTTCTCACTACCTTCTTCCCTATTACGCCGCTCCCCAACCCCCAGTAGTGACGCATCTCTTCTCTCGGTTCACTGTCAGCGACAACCGCCCCTTATTCTTCTTTCTTTGCACTGCTGCATATAGTGCCAATGGCAGCTTGTAGTTGCCTAGCCACTGCCTATTTCAGGTATCCTTCTCAATTATCTCCTCTCTCTCACGCATCTCCTCTTTGGCCACTCTCCCTCTCTCTATGTGCTTATGATCATCTCCCCCTAACTCTATTTCCTCTCTACCTTCTTCCCTATTGTGCTACTGCCCAATGCCCAGCAGTGACGCGTCTGTTCTCTCAGTTCACCGCCAGCGACAACCGCCCATTATCCCTCTCTTTTTGTGCCGTTGCACATTCATTGCCAACGACAGCCAGTAGCTGCCCAGCCACATGCTATTTTAGGTATCCTTCTCAATCATTTCTCATTTCTCTCTCACGCATCTCCTTTCTCTTTGTCACGCATCTCTTCTCCCTTAATCATCTCATTTTCTCACTCTCTCTTCACAATCATAACCCCACTCGACAACCCCTTCCTGTTCTTCCTAGGTCCTGTGTATCACCTGTTCGATAAATTGTCAAACCGATATTTTTTTTGTTTCAAAAAGTTCCTTCAGCCCTTTGCTTATGGACGGTGGGCTCATTTTTTGTGCTTTTTAATATCTTTTGCATGATAAAATGAACCAAGTGGATATTTGTGTTGGCTGATCTTAAGATTAGTTTATCCGATTTAGTTTTTTCGGATTTAGAATTGACTTGGGTCCAAGTTGTTTGCAAAATCCGGTATTGTTGACTTCATTTATGGTCATCGAAACTAAGTTCTTCATGTATGCTTTAAATTGATTTTATAGTTTTGTTTTTATTGTTGACTTCATCTATGCACCATGGATATCTTTGTTTCTTCAACAGGGATATCCTTTTCTAACATACATTTATATGTGATTCTAGCCTTCATTGCAACAATGCTAACTGTTTCTGTGCAGCTTTGTGGTCCTTTGTCCTCGTGTACCTTTTTCAGGTGCTACTGTGAACTCAATCTCTCTGTATTATATTTTCTTTATTGATTGTTTTGATATTTGTGAACTCGATCATTAATGTATTTGACAGACTGTTGGGCTTGATATAATACCTACCTTTAACGTTTAACTAAATCCATAGTGCTATTGTGACTGCTTTTATATAATGTTAACATAGTGCTACTGATTTTATGTAATGTTAACAAAGTGCTACTGCTTTTATATAATGTTACATAGTGATTTTATGGTGTTAAGATAGTGCTACTTCGTCTATTATATTGGATCCGACCTTCAGATCACACTTGAACAAAACCTTCAGCTACTTCATCTATTTGTAAGGAGCATTGTGGGTCCTACTGTTTGTAAGAATGTAACAGACATTTTCCAGAACATTAGATGCCCAGAACAATTGAACAAAACCTGGATTTCTCTTATCCCCAAGATTGAGAATCCAACGTTAATTTCTCAGTTTAGACCCATTAGTTTGTGCAATGTCAGCTACAAGATTGTGACTAAACTTTTAGTAACCAGGCTGAGACCCAAGCTGGATAAGCCGGTTGGTCCTTATTAAAGCAGCTTTATCCCAGGTAGCAGATGATTGACAACATAATCATTACACAGGAAATTGCACATTGTTTAAGAAAGAAGAAACGTAAAGTGGGAAGCAGGATTCTTAAAATTGATCTTGAAAAAGTTTATGATAGAGTCAGTTGGTCTTTTCTACAACGAACCCTTACTCATTTCAACTTTCCTAGGAGCTGGATTGATCTCATTATGAACTGTGTAACAAAGACTGAGCTGTCTATTTTATGGAATGGCTCCTCCTTAGAGCCAATTGTTCCCAAAAGAGGTCTTCGACAAGGGGACCCTCTTTCCCCTTATTTGTTTGTTCTTTGCATGGAAAGGCTAAGTCATATGATAAATGAACAAGTGCAGCTGAAGAACTGGAACGGACTTAAAGCAGAAAGATGAGGTCCTGTGATATCACACCTTATCTTTGCTGATGACATTATTCTATTTTCAAGAGCCCAGGATAAAGACTGTCATATGTTAAGGAAAGTTCTTGATGAGTTTTGTATGATATCTGGGCTTAAGATGAGCATCTAAAGTCTATGTTTCCCCAAATGTAAGAAGAGGAAGAGCATCTAAAGTTGGTAGGATCCTTGGCTTCCCTTTAATTGGGGATCTAGGTAAGTACCTAGGAATACCAGTTTTACATAAAAAAAAGAATCCAAAGAACATTTTAAAGACATTATTGAAAAAATTCAGATAAGGTTTTCTGGATGGAAAGCTAACAACTTGACCATAGCAGGTAGGGCAACCCTGATTCAGGCTGTCACTGCTACTATCCCTAACTATGCTATGCAAACTCAATGGGTTCCCCAGTCCATTTGTGATCAAATTGATAGACTGAATAGAAATTTTCAATGGGGGGACACAGAAGAGAGGAGGAAAATTCACTACTTAAACTGGGACAAAGTGTGTTCACCCAAAGCTAGTGGGGGTCTAGGATTAAGGAAGAACAGAGATAATAATGCAGCACTCCTAGGGAAACTAGGTTGGGAACTTAGAGCTAATAATAATAAATCCTTATGGGTTGAGATTATGAAAAGTAAATACATTGCTATGAACACTGAACCTTGGAAAAAAAGAACAATGCATCTCCCACATGGAATGCTATTTTGAAAATTTGTAACCCGTTATAAGCAGGTATAAAATGGATTGTGGGTGATGGACAAAACATTAACTTCTGGAAAGCTTGGTGGGTTGGTGGAAAACCACTTCTGCAGCAACTGAATCCCCAAACGAATATTGATACAGAGGTTAAGGTGGCTAACTTCATTGGCACAGATGGATCCTGGAATCTGCAATCCACAGGTATGATTCTTCCTCCTAATATTGTTCAAGAGATTTTGTTCATTCCACTGCCACAATTCAGCCAGCAACTTGATTCTATATCCTAGGGTAAGGCAGCCAATGGTAAGTTTTCATCCAAAAACTATTATAATCTCCTTACTGATAACACTTCTTTCACTGTCGTTGATAAGAGATGGAAACAGATTTGGGAAATGGAAATTCCTCAGGAGTTAAAGTTTTTTCTTTGGCTTGTCCTCCATGATAGAATCCCCTCAAATAAACTTAGAGCCGACAGAGGTATGACAGATGATCTTATGTGCAATAGGTGTAAAAACTTTGTTGAGACAACCATTCACATTTTAAGAGATTGTAGTAAGGCCCAAAGAGTCTGGAGCTATTTTCCTACATCACAGGAAAGACAGACTGATAGAAACCTGAGTCTTTCACAATGGTTTGAAAAATATTGCCCAACTACTAATGGGACCACTTGCAACAATATCATTTTGAAACAAAATTGCTCATGCAGTATCTTGCTTACTTGGGAGGCAGAGCTGAATCTGAGGGGAGGACTGTCGAGCAGCAAGTCCTGGGAGGTAAACCTTGCATTTCAGCCTGTCCAACAAGCTTAGACGAGGGTCTGATTCATTCTGAGGCTAGATTTTAGATTTTTCACCACATAATTTAGTTCTTTAATTGTGTACAATATGTGTTTTGGCCTTATTTTCATTTGTTTTGCAGTCAAATCCGGTTCTAGAAGCATTCGGTAATGCAAATACAGTCAGAAACAACAACTCCTGGTGGGAACATTTTGCATTTATGGTGTAACTTCTGTATATGTGGCAAAGTTTCTCTAATACTGTTTGGTTGAATTATTTCCTTCTATCTCTTCATGCTATGTACGTTGCAGTCATTTTTGTAAGCTTGTGGAGACTGAAGATTGAATTTGACCGGAGAGGAAGGAGATCAAGGGCTGTTATCAAAACTTATCAGCCGGAAAGGTCTCATGTTTGTCAGGTGTCCGATCCTAAGAGGTACTATTATTGCTTCGGCATGCTTTGCTTCGCACCACCTGAGGTAACAAGTCTCTATTTAGTTGATCAAGATTTGCTTTATAGTAAAGAATAAATACTTGTTTGTAGCGCATTTCATTTTTTATGGAGTTGTTTATTTATCTTAACATAGAATTTTCATCCTTGGATATCACATGATACATGGCAAAGTGGTGCCCCAAAAAATATATGTGGCCAACCCCAGTGTTGAGTAGTAAATACTTTTCGTTACTACTAATCTATATAATAAAATAGAGCTGTTTTTGAATCAAAAGACAAAAAATGGAGTAGATTGTTTTAAGATAAAATAAAGGGTCATTTGACGGGCTACGTTACCCCAACATAATCATTTCAAAATTACTAATCTAATGAGCCAGAATGAGTCTAGAAATATTTTTTCCTGCCTAAACTTTTCATTTTGTCACCCTTAGTCAGGTCTTCAATCACTCCCCAAGGCTCCACTAAAATCTATTCCTCGTCTCCCTTTTTATCTCCTTTCTTAATCGAGCTTTCTTACACTCAATTTCTATCTCACATGTTTTTCTCAGATCGTCTCCTTCTCTTTCCTAAATATGCTCTCCAAACTATGACCTATGGTTGTGCCCTAAAATTCTCTCTCCCTTACTCATGTTCACTTTCTCAATGCACCCACGATCATCTCCCCCTATTGTTATTTTCTCTCTACCTTCTTCACTATTGCATCACTGCCCAATCCCCAATAGTTAGGCCTTCAACAACAAGCAGTGACGCATCTCTTCTCTCAGTTTACCTCTAGTGATAACCGCCCCTTATCTCTTCTCTCTCTGTGCCGCTGCACATCCATTGCCAATGAAAGCGAGCAGCTACCTAACCGCTGCCTATTCCAAGTATCCTTCTCAATCATCCCCTCTTTCTCATGTATCTCCTCTCCGTTCATCTCTCTATATATGCATTCATGCTCATCCCCCCATAGCTATATTTTCTCTCTACCTTCTTCCCTATTGCGCCGCTGCCCAATCCCTAGCAATGACGCATCTCTTCTCTCGGTTCACCGTCAACGACAACCGTCCCTTTTTCTTCTCTCTCTATACTGCTGCATATCCACTACCAACGACTGCCAATTTCAGGTAGCCTTGTCAATCATCTCCTCTCCCTCTCACGCATATTCTCTCTGTCCATCTCTCCCTCTTTCTATGCGCTTATGATCATTTCCTCCTAACTCTATTTCCTATCTAACTTCTTCCCTATTGTGCCACTGCCCAATGCCCAACTGTGATGCATTTGTTCTCTCAGTTTACCGCCAGTGACAACCGTCCTTATCCCCCTCTCTCTATGTCATTGCACATTCATTGCCAATGACAACCAGTAGCTGCTCCGCCACAACCTATTTTAGGTATCCTTCTCAATCATCTCCCCTTTCTCTCTCACGCATCTCCTTTCTCTTTGTCACGCATCTCTTCTCTCTCAATCATTTTCTTTTCTCACTCTCTCTCCACAATCATAACCCCACTCGACAGCCCCTTCTTGTTCTTCCTAGGTCCTGTGTACCACCTGTTTGATAAATTGTCAAACCAATATTTTTTTTTTGTTTCAAAAAGTTCCTTCTGCCCTTTGCTTATGGACAGTGGGCTCATTTTTTTATGCTTTTTAATATCTTTTGCATGATAAAATGAATCAAGTGGATATTTGGCTAATCTTAAGATTGGTTTATCCGATTTAGTTATTTTCGGATTTTGAATTGACTTAGGTCCAAGTTGTGTTTGTAAAATCCGGTATTGTTGACTTCATTTATGGTCATCGAAACTAAGTTCTTCATGTATGCTTTAAATTGATTTTATTGTTTTGTTTTTATTGTTGACTTCATCTATGCACCATGGATATCTTTGTTTCTTCAACATGGATATCCTTTTCTAACATACATTTATATGTGATTCTAGCCTCCATCGCAACAATGCTAACTGTTTCTGTGTAGCTTTGTGATCCTTTGTCCTTCTCGTGTACCTTTTTCAGGTGCTACTGTGAACTCAATCTCTCTATATTATATTCTCTTTATCGAGTTTGCCTAAAAATAAATGTTAATTTAGTGTCAATTTGATTGATTGAATATTAATTTGATGAAATTTCATATTAATTTGATGAATTTAATGTTAAATAATTGAATTTGAATATTAATTTAATGAATTAAATGTTTATTAGAGGAAATTGAATGTTAATTTGTTGAATTGAATATTAATTGAATATTAATTTGATTAATTAAATATTTAATGAATGAAATTACATGTTATTTTAGTGTTGATTTGATAAATTAAATTTTAATTGAATAATTTTGGATATTTATTTGATGAATTGAGTGTTAATTAGATGAATTTGAATATAAATTGGATGAATTGAATGTTAATTTGATAAATTAAATATTCATCGGATAAAATTGAATGTTAGGTTGATAAATTTAATGTTTTTTCTTTTTTTTTTTTAATTTAATGTTAACTAATTTAATATGAATGTTAATTTGATGAATTAAACGTTTATAAAATAAAATTGAATGTTAAAATTTGGTTTTTATTTGATAAATTGAATGTTAATTTGGTGAATTAAATATTAATTAGATGAAATTATATGTTACTTTTATTTTGATTTGATAAATTGAATCTTTATTTGATGAGTTTTGATGTTAACAGTTTGTCTGAGATTATTTAAACACAAATTGAATATTTTATGGACTAAATTCATAAATTGATAATTTAGAGACCAAACTGACAAATATGTATAATTTTAGGGATAAAAGTGTTATTAACCATTGGTTAAATTAGGATTGATAGTAGGTAGTGGTCCTAATTAATACTTTTATCCTTGAAGTTATACACATTTGTCAGCTTTGCCTTTAAAATATCAATTTAGTTTTTAAAATATTCAATTTTTGTTTGAATACTTCGAGATGAACCTTTAACATCCAAAATCATTCAATAAAGATTCAATTTATCAAATCAAACCAAAGAAACATGCAATTTCAGTTAATTAATATTTCATTCATTAAATATACATAAAATTATAACTTTTGGGTCCTGTTACAACCAAAAGTTATTGCATATAAAAGAGCTTGAGCGTGAGTAAGAGTAACTCGATTATTTTACATATAAAACAACAGAGTTGGTGAGTTTAAATTGAGCTATTTTAGGCTCGTTTTTTTAAATGAGTTTAAAAAATTATTCAAGTTCAACTCATTTAAAACATAAGTCGAGTTCGACTCGAGTTTCAGCTAAACCGAACCCGAGTATCTCGTCTCGACTAACATCCTTAATTGTGGAGTTTATCTAAAATAGAGTAAAAAAAACCAGCTGAAAGTCTAATTAGTTTACAATTAATATATATATTTTTAAATTAATACGGTATTAAATTTATTTATCAAACAAAATATTAGACCCGATTAAATAAAAATAGTATAATCTAATATTTAATTACCTTATAATACGCCTATCAAATGAAACCTTAGAATTTTTAACGTCAGAGAAATAAGCAAATGAGTTTTGAGATTTAATTTAAAGTAAAATGCATCTATCAGTTGATAATTATCACAAATTACACCTACTTGAACAATGATGACAAAAAACCCTAATTATAACAAAACAAAGAACGCCCACAAAATCCTAAAAACCCACGCTTCAGATTGCTAAAAAACCCACGGTACCTGGTTAACAGCGTCTTCTTAGCGGAGTGTAGGCGGCAACGAGAGAAGGTAGCAAGTGACTAGCAAGAGAGAGAGAGAGAGACTATCTAAAATAGATTTAAGACTAAGGTGGGAGTATGTATATATTTATATAAAAATTAACGGGTTTAGCAAGGGACGGGGTAGAGGTGAGGCGGGTCTAAGTGTCAGTTTACCTCCACATAAATTTATATAAATATTTTTATATACGTTTACCATTTAATACTTATGATTCATCCCAGTTCAAACGTGACGGATTTGAACGATTCTTCGTTTTTTTTCGAACCACTGGAAGTCCTGGTGCAGCAGTAGTTTTTTAAAAGGACAAAGATGATGTTTTTAAAGATTAAATGGAATATAACTAATGGACATTCAGTTTAACAGTAATTTATGTAATATTTTTTTTTTTGGGCCCCCCCGCCCGTGGGGGTTTGGCAGTGGCTTGCTTGATGAAAAATAATGAAAGAGCACCCACGCAAAGTTGGGCTTTAAATGCAAAAGACAATTCATTACATCGTGATCAACTTATTGCTAAGCGAGGACAAGGTTACAAGGAGATAAAGCTACAAGATAAAAATAAAATTACAAGGAAATTATAGTTTCCAAGTGGTGGTAAACCCATCTAATATCATAATTCATGGGTTTGATTACGATATCGAAATTCATAATTTTTTAGGATTAGTTACGATAAAAAAAAAGTTAGAACCAACAATCAAAAGAATAATTTTATATTTTTATGTGTTCACATTATAACTTTTTGGAATTAAATAATAATTTTTGGTTTTGGAGGTGCTTAGTATCGATCTTAATGTTTCAAGATTGATCCTAAATAACCAAATAAGTTATTAAACATTAAAAATTTGTAAGTTAATTCCAAAAGATAGTAATCTTTGCATATCTAGCTAATAAATAGGGATGACAGTGAACCGAAGCGAGTCGGGGGGCGCAGTCTCTATCCTTGTAGTCGTTTAAAAAAAATTCTTCTATCCCCGGTCCACCCCCGTTAACAAGTATAATTTTCATCTCTATCCTCGTCCGCGTGTAAATTTATAATTCCCGCCCTTGACCCCGCCCCCACCCCCACCCTCATCCATCTTATCAGCTCAAGCTCAAGCCCAAGCCAATATAATTTAAAATTCTAAATAAATCTAGTCTTCTAAATAACCTAACATAATTATAGAATATCATAACATAATTACAAGTTTGTCATTTACAACATAACATAATTAAAACCTTATCTACAACATAATCTATTATAATATAATTAAAAATTTGTCTTCCTTGTAAATCGAATACAATATCATGCAACACAACAAAATATAACATGACATAATCCAATATAAAAAAAATAAAAACACAAAGATCTACACTTTCACAAATCAAAACCATCAAAAAAATTTAAAAAAAAATAATTTTCAAAAGTAAAATTTTTTTAATAATATATAAATTTGTATTCACAACATGTGTATATATATAAAAATATAAAATAATAATAATAATAACGGATAAAACGGGGCAGAGAGGGGTGAGGCGGGGGTAAGTGTCAGTCTATCTCCGTCTTCATCCTCATGCGGATTTATATGGGTATTTTCGTATATATCCACCGTCTAATACATATGGTCCATTTTCGATCCAAATAAGACAAGTTTGGATGAATACTTATTTTTACTCGATTTATTGTCATCCCTACCGATGAACTTTGCCCAAGTGGTTTGGTAAAAAAACAAAAGAGTTAATTGCAAAATACCTCATTCAACTTTGGTTTGTTTGTTATTAATCCCTTCACGTTTTAATTTTAATAAATTGTCCCTTTTAAATATGATACTAAGACATAATTACCCTTGAAAACAATATGTATGTGTGCGCTCTTATGTCTTAGTGTTGGGTGGAGGTGGAGGCGGAGGCGGAGGCAGAGGCGAAGGTGAGCATACCTAGTATTGTACAATATATTGGTATTGGGTTGAACATGTTTATTTATTTATTTTCATTTTCTTGTTTTTTAGGGATAAAATTGGTCTCTCGAGAAACAAGTAAGAAAAAATGATGTATAAAATGGAGGATGCAATGATACTTTCATATTCTAACCACTGTTGTCAATTAATTTAATCTACTTAAAACTTGGAGGAGATAAATTGCATCATTTGAAACCATAAGAAATTGATTGTAACAAGTTGCATAGTTGGAACTAAAACACAATTGCAGCTTTTTTTTTTAATTGATGAATCAGACAGCCGATGACATAACTTTTAGCAGGTGGGAGATAGGAGACAATAATTGATGCCTCCAAAGTTTGACAAAGGCAACCCATTTGAATATAAAAAGCAAGGAGTAGACAATTCATTACAGAATCATCCACAAATCTATACTACTTATAAAAAATTTTTGATTTCGTATTCTATTCCTAATTATTATACTAAAGTCAATTATACCCACCTATAATCTTTCATCTAATTTTTACTTTTTAGTCCTATTGGACTTTTAATTTATTTTGGACTCTTTTATAAAGACTTCTAAATTCTTTTGGATTCATTTATTAGTAATACAGTTACATAAAATTTTCTATATGTATATAAAGAAGCAAAGTCATATATATGTTAAATTCTCTATATCTATATCTATACTACTTATAAATGTCAGCATTTATGAAAAAATTTGATTTTCTATTTTATTCCTAATTATTATACTAAAGTCAATTATACTCACCTATATTCTTTCATCTAATTTTTATTTTTTAATCCTATTTGATTTTTAACTTATTTTGGACTCTTTTATAGAGACTTCTAAATTTTTTTGAACTCATTTATTAGTAGTACATTTACATAAAATTTTCTATATGTATATAAAGAAGCAAAGTCTTATATATGTTAAATTATTAAATACATGTAAATATCAATTTGAATTACACATTCAAATATATATTATATTTTATTTTTTAGTATGAAAATAAGATAATAATATTATAAGTGATCTAATTCTATTTTATCCCTAATTATTATATTAAAGTCAAGTATACCCACCTATATATTTTTATTTAATTTTTATTTTTTAGTCATATTTGACTTTTGACATATTTTGGACTCTTTTATAAAGACCTTTAAATTCTTTTGAACTCATTTATTAGTAGTACAATTACATAAAATTTTCTAAATGTATATAAAGAAGCAAAGTCTTATATATGCTAAATTATTATACACGTGTAATTACCAATTTGAATTACACAGTCAAATATATATTATATTTTATTTTTTAGTATGAAATAATATAATAATATTATTAGTGATCTAATCAATCTATTTAACAAAAGAAAACTTAATAATTCTACAATATAATTAAATAAACAAATGACTAAAGGGATGTGAGAGATATCTAAATAAATGATAGATTAGTTATTCAAAGACTTATAAAATAAATAATTAAATTTTGTAATAATTAAAATATAAATTAATTATTAGGCACTTAATTTATTTTTTAATTTAATTACTCATATAATTCAAGTTTTTTATAAAAAATATTGTTTAAATTTATTTACGTGCAACATATGCCGTGCATTGTTAGTTATCTATCAAGTATCCACTTATTTTATTGACATACCAGGAGACAAAACTATAAGATATAGATGAAATTACAAGGAAATTATATTTTTGGGTGGTAAGTAATCCCATCCAATATCATAATTCATAGATTTGACTAAGTACCGAAATCTACAACTTTCGAGGGTTTAATTTTACAATAAAAAAAAAAGGGTAGAGTCGATCATACGAACTTATTACACGCTATCATGAATTATTTAAATGGAAATGATACAATGTTTCTCATTCAAAGGTTGTTAAATGTTAACTAGTATTGTGGATTGGAGTGTTAATTGAGCCGAATTTTGTAAACTTGAACTCGAGATTAGTAAACTTATTTTTTTAAACGAACTTAAAAAATTGTTCAATCTCGATTTGTTTAGAATTCGAGCCAAGCCCGAGTCCGAGTCTAGTCCTATTACTGGGCCCCACATATTATTTTTCCTAATCCCACCTCCTTATGTATATAGTTATATAAAAATTAATAGGTTTAGCAAGGGGCAGGGAGAGGCAGAGCGGATGAAAGTGTCAGTCTATCTTCGCACAGGTTTATACCGGTATTTTTACATACGTACTCTTTCTAATACATATAGTTCATCCTGATTTACCTTCGCACAGGTTTATACCGGTATTTTTACATACGTACTCTTTCTAATACATATAGTTCATCCTGATTCAAATGAGACAAGTTTGAACGAATCTCTATTTTTCTTTGGTCTCCTGACATCCTAGTGATCAACAGTTTATTAAACGGATAAAAGTGATGTTTCTTAAGATGAAATGGAATATGACCAATGAACCTTCGGTCGGCAATATTTTTCTCCCAATAATTGATGCCTCCGAAGTTTAACAAAGACAGCTAGCTCATTTAAATTTTAAATGCAAAAGACAATTGATTGTATCATGATCAAACTTATTGATATGCGAGTACAAGGTCACAAGGAGATAAAGCTATAAAATAAAAATGAAATTACAAAGGAAATTATAATTTTCAGTGGTAGTAAACCCATCCAATATCATAATTCATGGGTTTGACTACCATATCGAAACTTATAATATTCGAGGGTTTAGTTACAATAAAAAAAAGTTGGAACCAAACAAACAAAAGTATAATTTTATATTTTTATGTGTTCACATTACAACTTTTTGGAATTAAATTACAAACTTTGGTTTTTGAGGTGCTTAGTATCGATCTTAATATTTCAAGATTGATCCTAAATAACCAAATAAGTTATTAAACATTACAAATTTGTAAGTAAATCCCAAAAGATAGTAATATTTGCATACCTACCAAGTAACCAATGAATAGGGATGACAGTGGACTGAAGTGGGGGCAGGGGTGTATTTTTTATCCCTATTATCGAGTATAGATTTCATCTTCATCCTCGTTCATGGATAAATTTGTAATTCCTGCCCCCACTTCCGTCCACCTTACCCGTCTAAGTCCAATCTCAAGCCAACATAATCCAAAATTATAAATAAATCTTACATTCTAAATAATTCAACATAATTATAGAATATCATAACATAATTAAAAGTTTATCATTTATAACATAATATAATTAAAACTTTATCTACAATATAATCTAACATCATATAATTAAAAGCTCATTTCCTTTGTAAATCCAACACAGCATCATGCATCACAATATAATGTAATCCAAAGTAAAAAAAAACATAAAAACACAAAAATTTACAATTTTACAAGTTAAAAACATGAAAAAAAAAATCAACAAACAAAACAATTTTCAAAAGAAAAAATTATTCAATAATATGTAAATTTGTATTCACAACAACATATATAATAATAATAATAATAAATAATAATAATGGATAAAGCAAGGTAGAGTGAGGATAAATATCAGTCTATTCCCGCACGGGTATATATGAATATTTCTGTGTACTTCTATCGTTCCATACGTATGATTCATCCTTGCTCTAAATAGATGAAATTTGGACAAATATCTTTTTTTATCCGGTCTACTGTCATCCCTCTTTATCTTCTTGTCACCTTGTCCTCGCATATTAGTCAGTTGATCATGATGCAATAAACTGTCTTTTGCATTTAAAATTTAAATGAGCTAGCTGTTTTTGTTAAACTTTGCAGGTATCAATTTTTGGCTACGGTCCCCCACTTGGTAAAAGTCATGCTCTTTTGGGAGAAAATATTCCCTGCTCGACTTTGTCTTGAGTGGCCAATAATGGCGTGTAGTTATGCTCTTTCATTATTTTTTATCCGGCGAGCCGATCCCCCCCCCCCCCCCCCCCCCATCCTTCCCTCCTTTCCCAAAAAAAAAAAAAAAAAGACAAGGGGTGCCATTACCTTAGACCAAATGTCCTTTAGTCATATTCCATTTCATCTTAAGAAAAACATCACCTTTGTCTTTTTACTAAACAATTGGTTCCCTAAGATGTCAGTGAATTAGAGAAAAAAGTCTCATTTGAATTGGAAAAGAGTCATACGTATTAAATAATAAATATATATAAAAATATTCATATAAATCCGTGTGGAGGTAATCCGACTCTTACCCCAGCCCCGTCTCGCCTCTGCCTCTCCCTACGCTCACTAAACCCATTCAGACAAATCCTTTATGTGTATGTAGAAATATATACATCCTCCCATCTCAGTTATAAATCTAATTCAGACAGCTCATCCCTTAGGTCTCACACCGCCCACACAACTTGCCCTCTCTCTCTCTCCCTCTCTCTCTCTCTGCCTTCTCTCATTGCTGCCTACTCTCCGCAAAGAAGACGTTGTTGACTAGGTAACGCCTACTCTCTCTTTATCTATCTATCTTCTTCTCTGCTTTAATTTGGCCGTTGACCAAGTATTGCTATCATCTCCTTTAATTTGGTGACTTGTTGTAGGAATACTAGTTTTGTTTAGACTATTTGAACATTTCAGGCATGGTGAATTCTATTGTGGGCGTTCTCAGTTTTGTTATAATTAAGATTTTTTTTTATCATTGTTCGATTAGGTGCAATTTGTGATTAATTATTAATTGATAGGTGCATTTTACTGGGAGTTAAACCTCAAAACTCATTTGCTTATTTATCTGACATTAAAAATTCTAATAGTTTTAAGTGAAGGATTAAAGGTAAATGTTGTAATAAATGATCCGTTTGTTTAGTAAGATAATGCTAGAAAATACAATAGAAAATTTTAAAATTTTACATGTAAATGTCGATCTACCTCCGCATAAGTTTATATGGGTATTTGTATATATGTTCATCATCTAATACGTATAGTCTATTCTAATTCAAACGAGTCGAGTTTGGACGAATCTCTATTTTTCTCTAGCCCACTGATATCCTAGTGAACCAATAGTTTATTAAAAGAATAAAAGTGAAGTTCTTGAGATGAAATGGAATATGACTAATGGACCTTCGGTGGACAATATTTTTCTCCCAGTAATCGATGCCTTCAAAGTTGAACAAAGACAGCTATAGCTCATTTAAATTTTAAATGCAAAAGACAATTGATTGCATCATGATCAATATTTATTTAAATTTTAAATGCAAAAGACAATTGATTGCATCATGATCAATATTTATTGATATGCGAGGACAAGGTCACAAGGTGATAAAGCTATAAAATAAAAATGAAATTACAAGACTTATAATTTTCGGTGGTAGTGAACCCATCCAATATCATAATTCATACGTTTGACTACGAAATCAAAACTTATAATATTTGAGGATTAAGTTAAAAGAAAAAAAAATTTATCTATGATATGTTTTAGGAAAAACTACATCCACACCCCTCCAGATAAACATATCTTCAACGAAATCTGCTCTGTTTTCAAATTTTTTTTACGTCTTAAAATTCGGGCCGATTAAAATTCGATTCGAACTAATTAAAATTCATTTTTTACATATTAAAATTTTGGTCAATCAAAAATTATATTTTTTGCGTATTAAAATTAGAGTCGATTAAAATTTTATTCGAGCATATTAAAATTTATATTTAATCAGCTCGAATCAAATTTTTATCAAATCCCATTGAATTTTAATCGGCCCTAATTTTGATACATAAAAAATATAAATTTTAATCAACTCAAATTTTAATACGTAAAAAATAAGTTTTAATTAACTTGAATCAAATTTTAGTAAGTAAAAAAATATAAATTTTAATTGACTCAAAACGAATTTTGATTGGTGCTAACAACTCAGGTAGAGCTCAAATCAGCTCGAATTTTAATACGTAAAAGAATTTTAATAGACTCGAGTTTTAATATGTAAAAAATAGAATTTAATCAGATTGAATCAAATTTTAATCAGTTCAAATTTTAATATATAAAAAAATAAATTTTAATCAACTCCTATTTTAATATGTAGAAAAATAAATTTTAATCTGCTCGAATTTTAATCAAATTTTATATAGAAAAATTATTTGGAATTTATGTAGATGAAATTTTAGTATTTTATATAATTGTTTTTGTTAGGAATGATGGTTTAATGACAAAGGCATCAGTTATGTTTTGAATAATATAAGATGTGTCCTTGCAGATATGATAAATTAGAAAGGGTGGTGCTGAAATTTTTTCAAAAATTATGATGAGATAATTTAGGAAAATTTTGATATTTCAAAACTTGAGTGCAGTTACCAGTGCATTTAGAAATGTTTTTTTTTAAAGTATTTTTATTATTGTTTGTATTTGTACTTTGTTAGGTAGTTTTTTTTTTTTTTTTACATTTCTACTCTTTTTTTTTTTTTGTTAATTTCGTTCTTAACTATGAATATATTTTTAAAAGGTTGATGAAATTTGAAAGGTGAACTATAGGGATGGCACAGTACTGGTGCGGGGGAGTAGTCTCCACCCATGTACTCACTTAAAAAAAATTTGTCCATCCTGATCCACTCGCAAGCGGGGATAAGTTTTTTTCCAGCCCCGATAAATTCTAATCTCCGCCCCCTCTCAGGCCAAAGCCCAACATAATCCAATATTTTAAATGATTCAACATAATTATATAATATAACTCTATTATGCCAGATGCACCAATAAAAAATTGGGGTTTAAGGAGGCCCGTACTTCTCTAAAAACTTAATAGGATAAAAGTACATTTTTAAAAATTATTGGGATGGAAGTACATCTACTAAAAAAAAAGTCAAAATGTCTTTTTACCCCTACCATAAATAGTGCATACATAATTGAATGTGAGACTTTTAAGACTAAAATGTGAGAATTTCAAGATTCTTTTTTATATTTGTATATTATTTGAACTTTAAAATTATATATATATATATATAGACACACACACACACACACAAATATATAGAGTAATATATATATTTGCCCACTTAAAGAGTTGTACCTAAAGAAATACTCGAAAAATTGTCATGCAAACAGTGACACCAAAGAGAGACACGAGATAATAACAATGGAGGTTCAATCAATGACATCATGTAATGCCCCCTTGATAATGCCCAAATAGTGTCAGAAGAGTGACAACAATACATTGATCATAAATGATGACAATATATATTTGTCAACTCAAACAGTTACACTTAAAGAGAGACTTGAATAATTGTCATGCAAAAAGTGTCACTAAAGAAAGACACGAGATAATGACAACAGTGGTCCAATTAATGACATCATGTAATGCTCTCTTGATAGTGCTCAAGTAGTGTTAATAACGAGTGACAACAATAGATTGACCCTAAATGATGGCAATATATATTTGTCCACTCAAAGAGTTGCACCTAAATAAGGACTCGAAAAATTGTCATGCAAATAGTATCACCAAAGAGAGACATGAGATAATGACAATAGGAGTCCAATCAATTGCATAATGTAATGCCTCCTTGATGGTGCCCAAGTAATGACAACTAAACTATTGTTTGATGTTATTATTTTTTTGTTGAACGTGTTACTGTTTGATATTACTATATATATCTCTGTGTGTGTGTGTCTATATATATATATATATCTGAAATTTCAAAATTTAAATGATACACAAATATTAAAAAAAAAATTGAAAGTCTCACATTCTAATATTTAGATATTTGAAATATAAAAATTGTCAATTTGGTATGAACTATTAATGGTATGGGTAATTATGAAATACATTCTTTTTGTTTTAAGATGTGTACTTATTGACAACTATTTGATGAAAAAAAAAATTTAAGGAGGATAAGTTTGAAGATGGTACTTAAAGCCAAATAAGTTTTAAAAAAGATATTCACATCCCATTATCTCTAAATAATTTTAACTAATTCTATCAAAAACACTTTATGACAACCTTTGATTTTAATCCTTAGAATTTGTAATGTCAAATAAATAAGCAAATGAGTTTTGAGGTTTAATTTACAATAAAATGCATCTATCGGTTGATAATTATCACAAATTACACCTAATCGAACAAAGATGACAAAAAAACCTAATTATAACAAAACAAAGAACGCCAACAAAATCCTAAAAACCCACACTTCAGATTGCTAAAAAACCCAAAATAGAATTCACCATGCCTAAAATGTTTAAATAGTCTAAGCAAAACCAGTATTCCTACAACAAGCCACAAAAATTAAAGAAGATGATAGCATTACTTGGTCAACGACCAAATTAAAGCAGAGAAAGAAGGCAGGAGAAGAAGATGGATTGATAGATCGATAGATAGAGAAATAGAGTAGGCGTTACCTGGTCAACAACGTCTTCTTGGCAGAGTGTAGGCGACGAGAGAAAGCAGCAAGTGACTAGCAAAAGAGAGAGAGAGAGAGAGAGAGAGAGGGCTGTGTGGGCGACGTGAGACGTAAGGGATGAACTGTCTGAATTAGATTTAAGGCTGAGGTGGAAGTTTGTATATTTTTATATAAAAATTAACAAGATTAGCAAGAGGCAGGGAGAATTGTAAGTGTCGCTCTACCTCTGCATAAGTTTATATGGGTATTTGTATATATGTTCATCATCTAATATGTATAGTCTATTCTAATTCAAACGAGTCGAGTTTGGACGAATCTCTATTTTTCTCTGGCCCACTGATATCCTAGTGAACCGATAATTTATTAAAAGAATAAAAGTGATGTTTCTTAAAGATGAAATGGAATATGACTAATGAACCTTCGGTGGACAATATTTTTCTCCCAATAATTGATGCCTTCAAAGTTGAACAAAGACAGCTAGCTCATTTAAATTTTAAATGCAAAAGACAATTGATTGCATCATGATCAATATTTATTGATATGCGAGGACAAGGTCACAAGGTGATAATGCTATAAAATAAAAATGAAATTACAAGGATTATAATTTTCGGTGGTAGTGAACCCATCCAATATCATAATTCATAGGTTTGACTACGATATTGAAACTTATAATATTTGAGGGTTTAGTTATAATAAAAAAAAAATTAGAACCAAACAAACAAAAGTATAATTTTATATTTTTATGTGTTCACATTACGACTTTTTGGAATTAAATTACAAACTTTGGTTTTGGAGGTGCTTTGTAGTCCCCTTAATATTTCAAGATTGATCCTAAATAACCAAATAAGTTACTAAACATTAAAAATTTGTGAGTAAATCCCAGAAGATAGTAATCTTTGCCTACCTACCATGTAGCCAATAAACTTTGCCCAAGTGGTTTGGTATAAAAACAAAAGTGTTAATTACAAAATATCTCCTTCAACTTTGGTTTGTTTGTTATTCACCCCTTCAAGTTTTAATTTTAATAAATTGTCCCTTTTAAGTTTGATGGTAAGAAATAATTACCCACGAAAAGAGTACGTATGTGTGCACTCTTATGTGTTAGTGTTGGGTGGAGGTGAAGGCGGAGGCGGAGGTGAGCGTACTTAGTATTGTACAATATATTGGTATTAGATTGAACATGTTTATTTATTTTTATTTTTTTCGTTTTTTTAATTTTTTAGGGATAAAATTGGTCTCTCAAAAAAAAAGTAAGAAAAAGTAATGTATAAAATGAAGGATGCAATGATACTTTCATTGATGAATCTGACAGCCGATGGCAAAACTTTTAGCAGGTGGGAGATAGGAGACAATAATTGATGCCTCCAAAGTTTGACAAAGGCAACCCATTTGAATATAAAAAGCAAACTTCATCCACAGATTATCTATCTAGTATTAACTTTATGGATATACATGGACAAAGAGGCAAAGCTATACGATAATGATGAAATTACAAGAAAATTACAGTTTTTGGTGGTAAGTAAACCCATCCAATATCATAATTCATGGATTTGACGAGGCACCAAAATCTACAACTTATGAGGGTTTAATTACAATAAAAAAAAAAGGTAGGGTCGATCATTCAGATTTATCACATGCTATCATGAATTATTTAAATGAAAATAATACAATGTTTCTCATTCAAATGTTGTTAAAGTTAACTATTATTGTGGATGGAGGTGTTAATTGAACCGACTTTTGAAAACTTGAGCTCGAGACTAATGAACTTATTTTTTTAAACGAACCTAAAAAATTATTCAATATCGACAATATTTTATCCCAATAATTGATGCCTCCAAAGTTTGACGAAGGCAACCCATTTGAATATAAAAAGCAAAAACCAATTCATCCACAAATTATCTATCAAGTATCAACTTTATAGATGTATATGGACAAAGAGATAAAGCTATAAGATAATGACGAAATTACAAGGAAATTACAATTTTTTGTGGTAAGTAAACCCATCCAATATCATAATTCATGGATTTGACAAGGCACCAAAATCTACGACTTTTGAGGGTTTAATTACAATTATCAAACGCTATCATGAATTATTTAAATGGAAATGATACGTTGTTTCTTGTTAAAGGTTAACCAGTATTGCGGATTGGATTATTAATTGAGCCGAATTTTACGAACTTGAGCTCGAGACTAACGAGATTGTTTTTTCAAACGAGCCAAAAAAATTGTTCAATATCGACTCGTTTAGAACTCAAGTCCGAGCCTAATCCGAGTAGCTCAATTATTGTACATATAAAAAACTGAGTTTTTTGACGTTAAACTGAATTTTTTTAGGCTCGTTTTTTTAAACAAGTCAAAAAAATTGTTCAAGTTTAATTCATTTAAAAACACAAATCGAGTTCGAATCGAGTTTTATCTGAACTGAACTCGAGTATCTCATCTCGATTAACACCCTTAATTGTGGAATTCATCTAAAATAGAGTGGAAAGAACCAGCTGACACAGTCTAATTAGTCATCCTTGATTCTTCTCGTTGCAAGCTCAATGAGTTAGTTAATTTTTCACGTCTTTCCTTTGGGAGATTTTGTTACGTCAGACACTCCCCCTAAGCACCCCCCAACTACGGAGACTATAATCTATATTTATATTACTGATAAATGTTGAATTTTTTTTTATTTTTATAATAAATTTAATTATGCTCATGTATATACTTTTTTTTAAACATATTTGATTTTCAACTTATTTTAAACCCTTTTATAAATACTTCTAAATTTTTTTTGACTCATTTATTTGTAGTACACTTATATACAATTTTTTATGTCAATGTCTATTATTTATAAGAAGAAATAAAGTCCTATCTATATTAAATTATTATACACATGTAATTACCAGAGTGAATTATATAGTAAAACATATGTTATATTTGATTTGTTGGTGTGTAATAATATATTAATATTATAAACGATTTAATAAATTAATTTAACAAATAAAATCTAAAAATTCTATAATATAATTAGATATGCAAATGTTTGAAGGGGTAAGAAGATACTTGAATAAATGATAAATTAGGTATTCAAAAACTTATATAATATATCAATAATTAAATTTAACAATAGTTAAGATACAAATTAATTATTCAATACTTAATTTATTATTTAATTTTCTTACACATATAATTCACATTTTTTATAAAAAAATATTGTTTAAATTTAATTATGTTGAACACACATAATTCATTGCTACTAACGGTAAAACGTGTACTCCTTCAGTGAAATAAAACTGAACATTGATGATGTACAAATCGGTATTGCGTAAAATCAACAGTCAAGAATATGTAACCAGTGTGATTAATGAATAATTAACAAGTAATTAATGACAATCAAGAGCTGACGCGGAAAACAGGCAATCAACACAAAGAATTATAGTGGTTCGGTCCGGGTGACCTATTCCACTTTCAGTAACAACTGCGGTGAGATTCTCCAAGAGAGTTACAATGCTTTTGAGAAGAGATAGAGCAATGTGTGTCAAGGGAATGTAGAGAGGTTTCAGAAGCGTGCCCTCAATATTGAGTGGGCGTACATTATACAGTTAGGGTAAGACGGTGAGGCGGTGACGTGAGTGAGAGCTCTTTCCACCATTTTGGTAAGTGAGCAATCATGATAAGTTTCGATCTCTATCCCATCATTCTGTCCCTCGTGCTCCTATTCAATCGGGAAAAGACCCTGAGTTGGATTAGGCTTGATCTTGAGCCTGGACATTGAGTTGGAGTGGATTAGACTTGCATTGAAGTGAAGAAGACGTAGGAGGACCATGGGCAGCCTTGGGTGGCGCTCGGCTTGGGTGACCCCCTCAGTAGCACCCCAAGTGCTTTGGCGCTCGCTCCTAGGGCGTTGATCTCTTAATGTCTTTTTGGATTCTCTTATGACGGGTCGACCCAGTTTTAATTGGACTTTCTTGGTTTAATTAAATTGGACTTGGCCCAATCAAATTCGGGCTCATCAAACATGATCCTAAACCTTTGGCGGATTAATTTCTGAGGGAACTATTTCAGTGTAAGCCAATAGCTTGCCTTATGAATAATTTATACATAATTATATATAAGCAAAGATTAACTGGAATTTAATGTTTTATGGACTTTGATCTTGGGAAGGAGTTTCATTTTGGACTTCTCATTTATTTTTTTGATAAGTGTGCATGAGGTTAAAATACCCGCCATCATTAGGTATTTCATTACCATAGCAAATACATTTACAATGCAGATTATTAATTATGACTATCCATTGGCAAAATGTAGTTATTATTTACACGGCAAAGAAAAATTATGCTAAAGCTGAACATCCATTGGAGACTAATTAAAACAAAAAATATCTAATTCTCAGTATGAAATTATCACTATTGACTGTACATTAGTTTAAAATACCCACCATCATTTGAAATTTTAAATTTCATTACGATAATAAATACATTCACAATATAGATTACTCATTATGATTATCCCACGAGTCTCTTGTTTATTCTCATTCAATTACAGAGGGAGAGCAAATCAAAATAGAAAATTTTAAATTGGGTTTAGGGATAATCAGGCGTGAAGCTCTGGAAACCACTAATAAGTTAAGCAAGGGAAGGTACCATACTAAGAAGAAGAGAGACTTTCTCCCCTATGCTCGTCACCTAGCATCACTACAAACACCCACAACAGGGTATATAATCTAATCACCTAAAATGGAAATGTTACATCCTCAAATGATCACTTTGAACTGATAATCGAGTAAAATAAAAGAATTCTTGTAAGTTTTGGGCGGGAAAAAAATTTGAAGGAGGAATTTCGATCGTTTCATCAATAATCTTAAAGCAATCTAAGTCGCGAAATGCTCAAAACAAATAATGTTAGTTCCCTTAGAATATAGATATATCACAAATTGCATATATATTATTCGCCTATTATACCATTCGAATATTATAGTATTTTTATTTCAATACAAAATAGGACCTATATTATAGTCATTCCACTCGTTTTGACGCAAAAAACCTTTATTTAATGTTCATTTATTTATTTGAAATTTTTAAAAATAATCTTTCATTAGAATCATAATTAACGACCTAATTAATGTGTAGTATGAGATAGAGAGAGATAGAAAGTTATAAAAGAGATAGGAGTCTTAGAATTGTGGATGAATGAAAGTCTTGCTCAAAAAATTGGGGTAAGGAGGAAATTTCTTATTAAGACTGTCCGATCGATATTTCTTCTTGCGAATTTAAGCCACAAAAAACTAAAGACAATGAAATTCAGCTACTTTATTATATAAACTAGTCATTGCCGTACTTAAGGCACTATATAACACATAAAAAAATTGCAAGAAATTGTCCAGCTTGAAAAAGAAAATGGCTTGAAAATATTCATATCAATTCTTTTAAAATGACCCGAAATATGCTATCGATCATACTCCATATTAATAGAACTATCACAAAATGTATAAAAAAAATTCAAAACAACATCACATATACAAATATCTCAGAAAAAAAAATACTAATGAAACCTAATAAAATTTACAATTTTTAAGTAATAAATTAAATTTTACTCATTTATAAGACGTATGAATTTATACCATTGTCACCATTCAACCTAATAATACAACATAATTATAAACTCAATCATTGTTATTTTTTTATTAGTGATTACCTTGGCTTTGAATGTAATTGTATTTCTGGTGCAATTGGTATCACTTGTTATTTTTTTATTAATGATTAGCTTGACTTTGAATTTTTTTGTTTTTTTGGCATAATTGGTTTTACTTAATTTTTTTTATTTTATTGGTGATTACTTGGCTTTGAATTTTTTTTTTTTTTGTTTTTTTGGTACAATTGATTTCACTTGTTTTTTTTATTGGTGATTAACTTGATTTTGAATGTTTACAACCTAGGAATTTTTTTTTTAGCATTCAAATATTTTCTCATTCTATAAAATTACTCAAATATTTGGCTTTGATTGTTAAAAAAAAAAAATTTATTTGGTTTTGTTATTTTTTTTATTGGTGATTAACTTGGGTTTGAATGTCTACAACTTGGGAAAAAAATTTATAGTTGATTTTGAATATTGTTTTTTGGTGCAATTGGTTTCACTTATTTTTTTTTATTGGTCATTGTTATTTTTTATTGGTAATTGGATTGACTTTGAATTTTTTTTGTTTTTTTTGGGTGCAATTAGTATCACTTGTTATTTTTTTTATTGGTGATTGATTAGCTTAGTTTTGAAATTTTTTGTTTTTGTGATTAGCTTTGTGAAACCCGGGAAAAATTTTAACTTTTTCTGAAAATAGGGTAAAATGGTAATTTGTCATTATAGTGCGGGTTAAAAATTGGTATTTTTCTAGACCTCGGGTGAAAAAACGGACATCACCGTTGGATTCGCATCACGAAATCTAACTGCCCTGTTAATTTTCGTCGAATTCCGAGATAGTCGAGTTTTTCACATTTTTCGAGGCGACGGGTGACCGGTGACCCCCAAAAACGAAATTTTTTAAAAAAATTTTGAAAGTTAAAAAATATTTTAAATAAATTTTATATAAACTATTTTGAGTTTAAACTGGTACGAAATTAAATCGTTTCGGGGTAAAAACGGACTGAGCAAGTGGGGGACACGTGGCACGACTCAGGCCATGTCTTGGAAATTATAAATAGTGTGAAATATTAGATATTTCAGCAGAGATATCTTTGTATTCTACTGGTTCACACGTTGGAGAGAAAAGAGAAAAAATAATTCTTTTTTCTTTAATATCCGGAGTTCTGTCGCTCGAATCAACTCGAACTAAAAGCCAAAATTCATCTCTTCGACGAGGCCTACGCGTACGTACAAAAAAGAGTGGATTTCACCGAAGATCCAAGAGAAGACTTTGGGAAAATCAAAGATTTGAGGTTGTTTTGGTGTTATAGAAGTTCTTACACTTCTATTGAGGTAGGGTTCTCTCCTACCTTGATTTTATTCTTACCTTAAGTGGCTTTTAGTAATTGAAATTGGGTTGTATGTGGGTTGTCCAAGGGTTGTCCAAATGGACTGTTAAGGGCTGAATTTTGGACTATTTTTAGGCATGTTGTGGACTATTTTGGTGCTGAAATTGGGGTTGTTTTGGTGCTGAAATTGGGCCTGTTTTGTGCACTAATTAGGGGCTATTTTGTGTACTAATTAGGGGTTGTTTTGTGCACTAATTAGGAGCTGTTTTGTGCAGTAATTCGGGGCTATTTTTGGGGCTGTATACAGACTGTTTTGTGGCTTGATTTGGGGCTGCTATGTGGCCGGTTTAGGGACTATTTTGTGGCTTATTTTGGGGCTACTATATGACCTAATTTGGGGTTGTTTTGTGGGCACACTAAGTATTTACTTTATGCCTTGAGAGTTAAGTGTGTTATTGCTTGATTATGTAGTAACATGTGTAGTAACATGCTTAGTAACATGCGTAGTAACATGCTTAGTAACAGGCTTATGGATTGGGTTGAAAAGAAATGTTAATATGTGTGTACAATATATTGATATTGTGATGAGTTATTTTTGTGGAGGTTATATGAGTATGATATAATTGTCCATGATACATGATGAAATGTGTGATTTAAGTTGTTCATGTGACATTCATTACACATGAGACATGACATTGACATGCGATGGTACATTACATTGCATATGCACGGGGACATCGCATATTGAGGGTGTGTGTGTGCCTGGTTGTCGTCTTCACCTCATTTGGTGTATGACGAGTGGGCTTGGGAAGGTTGGATTGATGATTCGACTGAGTCGCATGGTTTTAAGAAAATTGGGTCGGGGTTAGCAAGAAGGGCTAAAATATCCTTTGGGTGAAAGACCTGGTAATTGGATCCGCACTCCGTTGGTATAAGAGCCCATAAAATGTGTCGGTGTACGCGAAACCGTTGGTAGTAGTCTATGAATTCCATGTCAATCGGGTGCCGTTGGTGTAAGTCCATAAATACTCACCCCCAAGAAAAACCCTGGATTTATATAAACATGTCATTTCATGTGTAACATAGATGACAGTGGCACTGCATTGTGTTGTGGGAGTCGGTGGAGACTCGGGATAAACTGCATGAGTGAGTCTCATCTCATTTCATAGCATGACATGGTAGAATTCCAACCTAGAATTGCATATTCTTACTTGGAATGTTGATGAGAATATGAAATGTTAAATGTAAACATTGCATGTGCACTTAGGTGAGGAGTAGCCTCTGTAGGAAATATTCTACTGGGCGTGGCTCACCCTATACGGGAAACATTTCAGGTACGGGATATACGCCAGTGGACGGCTCTCATTCAAGGCCGCAAAGGTGAAGAAAGTCGAATGTGACTTTATTTTGTGTTTATGTAAAATATTTGTGGAAAGAATGTTTTAAGCATGTAATCTTTTAAATTGTAATAGAACTTATATAGACTATTGTTAAAATAACCTTGCCTGTTTTGATATAAATATGGATGATTGGATCCGGTGTGACCAATGTTTAATTATAATTGGACCCGGTGTGGTCAAATTTTACTTATAAATGGATCTTGTGTGGTCATTGTGTTATATTGGACCTTGGACGGATCATGTTAATGTATATTGCACAAATCGTGTTTTGGGTAGGGCTCCCCGTACAAAGGAGACTCTGCCCGAATTTTGTTAAATTAAGGACCTCGGTAAATGGGGCATAACGGTGTGATATCGAGCTACTCGGTATTCACGGATATTCCGCGGGTTGATGGGTAATCAACGGACCCCCGGATTTTGGGGCGTCACAAGCTCGGTTTTGAATATCTACAACTTGATTTTTTTTTTTTTTAACATTTGAATATTTCCTCATCTATAAAATCATACAAATGTATGAGTATAGAAGTACCGAAAATAGCAATAGCACATTTAACACATAATATTTAACAATAATAAAGTCATGTCAAATCTGCAAATTTTGAGTGAAGAAATATTGAAAATAACAATACATATAATACAAAAAGAGAGAGTTACATGAGAGATGAGAAAATGTGTATTTTGGAGAGTGTATTTAGCAAGTAATTGTTCATTTTGAAAAAGAAAGTGGGTCAAAAATATTCATATCAATTCTTTTAAAATGACTCGAAATATATTGTTAATCATATCCTTCATATTAATAGAACTATCCCAAAAATGTATACAAAAAATTCTCTAAAACAATATCACACATATAAATACCTTGGGAAAAAAAATACTAATGAAATCTAATAAAATTTATAATTTTTAAGTAATAAATAAAATCTTACTCATTTATAAGACGTATGAAGTTATCATCATTGTCACCACAACCGAATAACACAAAATAATTATAAATTCAATTACTTCTTATTTTTTTATTGCTATTAGCTTGGGCTTTGAATTTTTTTTTTTTTGGTGCAATTGGTATCATTTGTTATTTTTTTTTATTGGTGATTAGCTTGACTTTGATTTTTTTGTTTTTTTAGTGCAATTGGTTTCACTTATTTTTTTTTAATTAGTGATTACTTGACTTTGATTTTTTCTGTTTTTTTGGAGCAACCTGACTTTGCATGTCTACAACTTGGATTTTTTTTTTTTTAGCATTCAAATATTTTCTCATTCTATATAAAAATACTCAAATATTTGGCTTTTTTTTTTTTATCGTTTATTAGCTTGAGTTTGAATGTCTACAGCTTGGGAAAAAAAATTTATAGCTAGTTTTGAATATTGTTTTTTGGTGCAATTGGTTTCATTTATTTTTTATTGTTATTTTTTTATTGGTAATTAGCTTGGTTTTGATTTTTTTTTTTGTCCAATTGGTATTACTTGTTATTTTTTTTTATTGGTGATTAGCTTGACTTTGAATTTTTTTTGGTTTTTGTGATTAGTTTGGTTTTGAATGTCTACAAATTTTTTTTTTTTAACATTTAAATATTTTCTCATCTATAAAATCATACAAATGTATGAGTAAGAAGTACCAAAAATAGCAATAGTATATTTCACACATAACATTTAACAATAATAAAATCATGTCAAAGCTGCAAACTTTGAATAAAAAAACACTGAAAATAACAATACACATTTAACACATAATATTCACTCACAAAAGCAAATGAATGAGATAGAGAGAGTGTCTATAAGAGATAGAATTATATGAGAGATGAGAGAGTGTGTATTTGGGAGACTGTATTTAAAACATCTAAGAGATATGATATATATATATATATACTAGTAATTGTCCATGCCTAAAGACACGAAATAACGAAAAATTGAATTAAATTTTGAAGAATGCTACAGTGCCTATAGGCACTTTGCAATCTAAAATAAACCATCAATTTAAAATAATTTTTACATCATTTGCTTCAATTAAATAAATTGAAATCAATCTAGTCCCCACTAATTTTTTAGAAATTTCTGCAGAACTTCTTCTAAAAATAAGAGCTCAAGAAGATTTCAACTTGTCTACAAAACTCACAATCATACACAACAATCAAAATAATGCCTCGTATCACTATAATTCAATTCTATTTCCACCACATGCAAACTGCACGGAATAAACAAAACACATGCAAACTGCACACAAAAAACACACAAGTGCAAAAAGATAGAAAAAACTTCCTTCAACATCATCTTCTTTGGAGCTAAGAGTTACCACCACACAAATGTCTGATTGGAATTGACTTTAACCCGTATCTGAAAATACGATGTAAATGAAAAAAAGTGAACATTGATCTTGAACACAATGAAAGAAGAAAAATAAATGTCGTATATCATCATTGATTCTCAATCTAGTTGGTCGGTCGTAAACATCAAGGAGAGAATGCACAAATTCATGTGTGAGTAGTGGCGCCTAAGTATTTCTAAGTTCTAACTGATTTAATTTAAGTTGTGTCTTATTATTATAGATAACGATAAACTGTGCCTAAAGGTACCATACAATTCATACAAAAATTGAACGTTGATTGTAGACTCAACAAAAATCAAGCATTGAACAGGGACACGAATTAAGCTGAAAACCTAAGTTGCATCCTTAACACACCCACACTTTACATACATACTCAACCAAGTATTACCAATATGAATATTCTCGTAAAGGCACTATGCTGAATAAAAAAATAGCAAATATTTAATAAAAACATATATTTGTTCTTTTACACAATTTTGACATATTTTAAAATTTTTTCCTAAAAATAAGACCTCAAAAAATATAGACAACTTATAAAATGCTAATTACATGTGTTGTGTGAGTGTGTGTGCCATTGGGAATAGAATGGTTCAACTTCTATTCACCACATCACTTGGTTCACCGATTTGAAGAAATATAGACAACCTATAAAATCAATGATTGAAGTTTTGAAATTGAAGCAATACTAATTGCAAATTTAGTTCCACCCTTTATCAAACACGATCCAAAAATAATAAGTTAGAAGTTAAACTATAAATTCAAGTTATGAAGCTGAAATTTCATCTGAAATGATAATACCCAAGGCTATGCTTGACCCTATGCTTATGTTCCCATCAAAGCAAGTATGAATTTCAAGATCAAGGCTCTGCCCAAGAAAACAAATCATTAACATCAAGGTAAAATAAAAAATTGCCCAAACTTTATTTTTTCGGAAGGTAAAACTTGCCCAAGCTTTATTTTCAGTTGCAATGAATCCTTTAACCTAAAAGAAATAAATCTATAGCAAAGCTCAGTTACCTGTCTCCAGATTAGTAGCATTCAAATCTTTTCTTAATCCAAGTGAAATTCAGTTTTTTTTTTTAAAAATGCAAGTTTAATTGAAAAGAAACAAACCTAATCCCCAAAACTTCGGCAAATAACCGCAATAAAGAACCTAAAACAGAATCAAATGCAAAAATACATGCAACAATCTGGTTAGACAGCCATAAACTACATATTAAGTTTTACACAAACTTAAATTGAACCCGAAAAGACAAATTTTTTTAAAAAAAAAACTTGACCTAAACTAACCCTAACTAAAACAAAGAAAACCACCATAAATTGCCTATGGTGGTGGTGGTGTGAGATTGAAGAATTAATGCCTCATTCACATAAACATTCTTCAATCAGTGCCACTCATAAATTTAACCCCAAATCCTTCAAAAACAATTCTAAGACTACCAAGACAATATAAATTTAAATTTTAGACTCAATTTGAGTTGTGCATGTGAGTCGTGAGAGAGAGAAAGGAAATTAATAATTGCAACCATGTAAATTAGCTAGCTTTGTAAAAAAAAAAGAGAGAAATTAAAAACGAAACCAACACATACCTTTATTTTTTTCCCAAGATCTCCTCTTGAGCATTGTTCCATTTAAAAGCAATTGTGTTCTTGATAGAAAGGTCCTAAACGTAGAAAAGGAACAATAAGTTATCTACTTTTGTTTTCAAACCTACAAAAATACTCGTAATAGTTCAGTCCCTTAAATATTCAAACTCTTCAATGCTCACCCATATGAAATCAAAGAACAAAAGGAATTTGGCATATTCTTGTAGTATTTTCAATTTAAACACAAATCTTTGCATTGAATTAGATTATTGGTAACACAACTCTATCAAGAACTACTCAACAATAAGATGCAATATGTTGATCATGACAATAAACAATATAGGACATTACGAAAAATATTACAATTTGAGTTCTTTTCACTTAAGCAATACCACACAAAGTTTGTAGCTATATCAAAAACAATTTAAACCAACAATAATTTCAATTGATATAGATTCCTTTTTTTTCTCTAACCAACTGCACTTGAAAGGAAAAAGCAATGAGAAACATTATTTAGATTTTGTACTAAACTTCAAGTTTACACCAAACGAATTGACTTTTATTAATAAACAAATATAACATAAAAGCAGTCAAAACCGATGTCATACTCATAGTCATTAACCACCATGATAGACACATAGCAATTAACCACCATGATAGACATAACACACGACACCAATGGCACAACCCACTTCTCAACTGTTGACATAGAACTAACAAAGCGTAGATACATACCATAAGCAATGATAAAAGAATCATGAGTTCATGTTTTGCTTTCTTATTGTTTATAGAATTTCATCTATACAATGCAAGGTACTTGGAAGATGTCAAAAGAAAAAATCATCTAAACATAACTGCGACTAATATAACCTTCTAATTTCAATTTGTGATTCATGCAATATGACAATTGCCTACCATAAAACATTTCCTCATAATAAATATGGAATTGTTGTACATAAATCAGACATAAAAAATCGCACTTGACATAGAATTTTAAATGCAAACAATTCAATTGATATACTTACTTCCTTTCCATAACTCTCGGTACTAATGACCGCCACTTAATCTCCAAAAAATTTAGTTGAAATGTGACGCCCAAAATTCGGGTGTCCGTAATTATCAGGTTGATCACCTATCAACCCGCAGAATATCCGTGGATACCATATAATTCGATACCACGCCATTATGCTCCATTTACCGGGATTCATAACTTAACAAAATTTGGACAGAGTCTCCTTTATACGAAGAACTCTATCCAAAACACAACCTGTACAACATTAACCACATCGGGTCCATTCATCCATACTCAATTGTATAGTATCGGATACTACCATAATCATCATCACTACGTACATTCATTCATAAAAGAATAAATGTCTCAAAAGAGTCTCATATACATGTCTTTTTAATATAAAAGAAGTTTTTTGTTTACAAAAATTTTACAAGGTCAAAAGTAAACATATACAAGGGACTGTAAAGTCAAAATAAGAGCCACAGTCCGGCTCTATCATCAAAGCGGGCCCATGGCCTCGCCTTCAGTGGACGCCTGCGCGATACCTGAAAAATGCCCATAAAGGGTGAGCCAACACTCAATAGAGTAACTTCTATAGAGAATACATCTCAACCCAAATGCATATGAAATGTCACATGCAACAATCATTTCATGCATTCATTCAAATATGTCTATTATGAATAAATGTCATAAATCATATCATGCTATGAGATGAGACTCACGCAAGCAATATCAACACCTAGCCCCATCCTGAGCTTCCACAACACATGCAATGTCATGCGTATGTACTCGGGCATTCTAAGCCCCCCGTTATTGGTGTTACATACACTCAATGACTAATTAATTCGTTTTCTTGTGTCTTTGTGGGGAGATAATTTATGGTATTACACCAATGGGACACCAATCATCAACGAATTTTCAGGACATCCCACCTGCGGCTTCGTTTTTACCGTTACACTTTTCTGGAAATTGCACCACCGGAAAGTGTATAAACCAAGTAAGCGGGTCTTGCACCCAAGGGAGAATCTAGCCTTTCTTGCTATCTCGACACGTTTATCCATTTAATTTTCCGTACGACTCAGCCGGACCTTGGTACGACTTTTTCGAGGCCACGATCAACCACCTATATGGTGATTGATTTCATACCATGCACACACTCTCAGCCATGTCAATGCCCATGAATGTAATGCAACTCATGCATAATGCAATACAATGTGCAATTACCTTTGGTACCATTTACAGTGTTCATTACATAATGAATGCAATATAATGGCATTTTCAACACAATTTAAGTATGTTATGTATGATAATTAACTCAACAACATACTTGTATTCACCTAGGCATTTAAACAATACCTAGAGGACACAATCAATTTACACAACGAGCATGTTTATTACTTCCAACATGACATTATATTTATTAATTCTATAAACATAAGCACAAGTCCGCAACAATAATCATATGCTAAATAATCATTTAATATACATATTATTTCATAATCACATAATAAGCTAATAATTTTGTTAAACTTGATATGCCATTAACATATCAAGTCATGCTAATGTACAATTAACGTACTTTAAACCACTAACATTAACTTACGCCAACTTAATTACAATAGATTTTACTAATTACAAAGTTAATTATAAATCCTATATTTGACCCACTAATTACACTAGTTAAGACCTAACATGTGATATACACTCTTAGCCTACCCATTTGATATGTCATCTTTTATGTTGAAATTTACATCTACATAGGGAAAACCCTACCTCTCGTAACGTGAGTCCACGTATTAGAACTCCAAGAAAATTCAAATTTAGCTTCCCAAGCCTTAGGCCTAGGTTATTGTCTTTGATATTTATTTGGAGAAAAACACGATATTTGGTATGGTTGTGTAGCTCTCACTGAGTAGAGCAATTTAATTATTGGCCCAAAGTGATTAAACGGTTCAATTTTCGTAGATCTGAGAAAGAAGGTTAGGAGGTCTAACTTTTTTTTCTTTTTTTTTTTTCTCTTTCTCTATTTTTTATCTCTCTGTCTCTGGTTGAACGTTGGCGTGTTGAATAAAGTGGAACACTTTTGTCTTCCACTTTATATAGTTTTTAATATTTGGCCTACTTCGTGCCACACGTTCAATTTTAATAGGTCTAATTTTATTTCGAATCAATTAAATTTCGTCTCATGTTAAGTTTAGTATATTTTTATTGAAATAACTTTAAATTATTTTTCGGGTCCTGCGAATAAAATCTGATCGCAATTACTTTAGTCGCGCGACACCCGATCACTTTGTAACACGTGTTCTGTCTCAAAATTTCACAAAAATTTATTGGGTAGCTAGATTTTGCGGGATGGATCCAACGGTGAGGTTCGTTTCGTCATTTAAATTATATAAAAATTCACGTTTTTGACCGCGCTTTAACAAATAATTATTATTTTACCCCTTAGGATTTTTAATAATAATATTTTTTTTTCGGGTTTTACATGAAATGGATTCTTGACTTAAGTGCACATCACCTAAATCTATCAATTTTATTCAGGCTACTCATTCAACTAAAATTCACAATCCACACAAAAAATAAATTCATATTCATATTCAAAACCACAAATAAGATGTATATCACTAATGCAAATAAAATACTCAATAGATCAAGCCAAAAATCTCACTTCAAACCACCAAGGTAGAGTAGTTGTATAACCCAAACTGAATCTTGGTATTGAAGAGTGAAACCTATAATTATGAGAGAACCATAAATTTAAAAGAGCAGAAATAAAAACACAATCATTCCTATAATTAAAAAAAAATTACCACTCAGGATGTTGCCTAGTTCTCAGGCATTTCAACAAACATGAAAAATTATTAGTGCAAAACATGAAGAATATGAAAACAATTAACAGTGTTAGTACATGAAAAACATTCAATTTAGTCATCAAACATGAAAATAATTAACAGTGTTAGTACCGTCAATGAGATATCTAAATATCCAAACATTATTAATCAATGAATATCTAAATTGTGTATTTTACCTTGTTAACCAAAATTCACATCAATAACATTACCAAAGCTATGATGGCAGTAAAAGGTCAAAGCTAAATTGCATATAATAACCCTAAAATACATTCAATCAAAACCCTATAAACATCTTTCATAAAAAACTCAATTTATAATTGTACAAACCCTAGTCCATAAAAAATCCCAATTTGAAAACCCTAACATCCAATTTCAAAACCATAACATTCAATCAAATACCACTAATAACTATTAACATTTAATTAAAATACGACTAACAACTATAACATTCAATAAAAACCCTACAATCTTATGAAAAAACCTAATTTGAAAATCCTATTCTTACAAAAAAATCTGAAAATAAACACCCAATATGAAAATAAAAATCACTAAAAAGCTACAAAACCCCCAAACAATTTTTGTTGTGTGCGCTGCTGTGTGTATTTGTGTGTGTGTGTTGTTGTGTGTATGCTCGATGTGTGTGTGTTATATGTGTGCGATGTGTGTGTTGGTGTGTGCGTATGTATGTGCGATTGTGTCTCTGTGTGTGTATGAGTCGTCAGACAGAGAGGGTAATGTGTGTGTGTGTGTGCATGTGACAGAGAGGGTGGAAGTGGAGAGAGAGAGGGAGGGAGGTACCTGGGAGACGGCAGAGGAACGATCTGTTGCATGTGTGTAACTCCCCAAAATCCACCTTGGACGACATTACAATTTTAAAACCCTTCAGATCATGAGAGCAACTAATATGATCCACAAATAAATAAGATCTCATTCATCATTCACAAAATTTACAACATTATCCCAAAAGAATATGCATACTATGGCGCTTACATCTCAAAAAATTTAACTGTTGTAGTGCAGCGGAATAACAAAAAAAAATTAGACTTCACAATGTTTCAAAATAAATATCCTAGTTTAGAACAAAAGAAAGTGTCGCTCTAGGCGTCCACCTCGGAATCCATGCTCCCTTCTGTCGGAGTCTCCTAAGGTACCTGCTCATCACCTCCAAGATCCTCTTCTAGGATATAATCTGAAAAATGTTGGTTTGTAAGGGGTGAGCACTAAGCTCTGTAGAAAAATCCTCCCAAACTCGATCAGGAGTTTAGGAAAACATATAAAAACGGTCGGTCATATTTTACAAATAACATATATGAATTTAAAAATAAAACAAGGACATTTAGACAGATCTCAAGTTTAAGCACAACAATAATTTATTGCATAAGGGAACCAATATACAACTATTAATTCATTCCACCGTAAATCGTTTCTCCCAAGTTCTCGCGGAATCCCATATTTCCTAAGATTCTTGTAGAAATCATTTTTGGTACAATGAACCATAACCCACCACTATAATATACGACTAATAATCCATTCCACCATAAACCGTTTCTCCCAAGTTCTCACAGAATCTCATACTTCCCAAAATTCTTGTAGAAACGATTTCTGGTACAATGAACAATAATCCATCACTGTATTCGTATCTCAGGTATGAAGTAAGACCTCGCATGGTCACCATCGAAAATATCATGTCCCACATATACACACATAAATCCTTTCTCCATGATACCCCGTGAGGGATAATAGTTTAGTTCTCATAAGACACTAACCCCATTACGAGTGGTAAGAATAGTTCAAATCCACACGGAATAAGAAATCGACTACCCACTCCACGATACCCGGTCAATAGTAGCCCATGTTTATCTACACAACCACACAAGAGATACAATACCAACAATGTCCTCAAATCACAACCAATTCCATAAATCCCTAATTTCACATGTGATATTCCAATCGAACTATTGAAGAAAATGCAAGAGATCATCATCAATATCATTTTGATGCATAACACAAAGCACTAAAGTTTTCGAAACTAAATTTAGGTGAATATAAAGAGAGAAATCCATATTTTCCAAAAACTAGGGTTTTAAAGCAAGAACAAGAGATTTCATGGAATCAATAACAAATGAATATAGAATTTGGATATCAAGAACAAATGAATATCAAGTTGTAGTCTCAAGAACAAATGAATAATCAAGGTTTGAAATCAAGACAAAGGAATATCAAATTTAGATATCAAGAACAAATGAATATAAGGTTTTGAAATCAAGAACAAAGGAATATCAAGTCTTAGTCTCAAGAACAAATGAATATAAGAAGAAAAATCCATCCTTCTTGAAAAACTAGAGTTTGGATGTCAAGAACAAAGGTTTTATGGCTATCAAGCTATAACTCCCATCAAACATGGCAAGATTTGCAAGACTATCAAGAAACAAGGAACTCATAGCAAATACATACTATTAAGAGTCAAAATATACATATCTATTAGCCCTAGCATCAATATAAGAGAATGGAAGAAAACCCCTACCTTGATGTTCTTGGAGAAGCTAGGTTTGATCTTTAATCCCCTTTAAAACTCTTGTTTTCCCCTTCTTTCTTCCTCTCTAAGCCTCTCTATTTGGGTTCTAAGAGGTGTGGGGTGAGAGTGGTGTAAAAGAATGAGAGTAAATGTAGTGAAAATGGGGTTTTAAAACATGAAAATCCCGACTTTTTAACTGTCTATCGGTAGTTCGTATCGAGCTACCGGTAGTTAGGGTACTCTGGCAACCTGCTACCTGTTGAGCTATCGATAATTCGGATCTACTGGACCTTTACAACCCGTTGACTACCAGTAGTTCGGATCCACTAGCCACTTACTACCTGTTGACTACCGGTAGTTCAGAGCGTACTACCGGTAGGTCCTGTCCAAATTTGCCTATTTCCTCTATTTTTCATTTCAAACTCATTCCAAACCCTTCCAACTCCAACCCAAGCTTATTCAACATGTTTTTCTACATCAAACCTAGTTGGTACAAGTTCTATTACAACGATTTTATATATTGGCCAGCTAAACTAAGTTTTAACTACTATTTACTCAAATTTTGTTAGCATATTAACTTTTTAAAAGAAATAATTACTTACAACATATACCTGTATACACATATAAGGATAAAAGTGTCGGTTTACAATGTGTGTGTCCGACTACGTGGGTTATGTGTGTGTGTGAGAGAGAGAGAGAGAGAAAAAGAAAGAAAGAGGTACCCGGTCGTAGAGGAGCCATGGCAGAGCGAGTGAAGAGACAGAAGGAGAGATACCGCCTGGCTTGGAAATGAGATGCATGCCTGGCTTGGGTTGTGTGTTAGACTGGGTGGGTGGCGTGTGGGTTTAGTCAAATTGGGCGGGGTTCAATTTTTGTGTGGGGTGTATTGTGAAATGTTGGATTAACTTTGATTAATTTAGATGAAATCTAAATCATTTTTAAAGTGAAATGAATTTGAACCGTTGTTGTGCTTTTCCAATTTTAAAGAGATGAAAATATTCAAATTTGGTTCTATCTTTCTTATTATAGATTTCTTAATTTTATGGATGAATTAGATTCTTAGAAGATTTTCCATCTAACGTTTTATTCTTTATATCATTATTCATTTTGAATTTTGAATTATATTCTCAATATTTTTTCCATCAAACGTACAATTCTTTCCTTTTCTCAACCATAAGCTATTATCGTTCTTCTTCTTCTCTAACCAATTCTCATTTTTCTTTCATCTTCTATAGCTAGTTAACGTTAAGTGATCATCCTTATTCTTCTCCAACCATTTTCATTTTTTCTTCTTCTACACACTTTCACCATTATCTGGTTAGAAATTATACTTTCATTCACTTTTGGTTTTCTTTGTTTGATTCTATTTTTTCCTTATTATTCTCCAAACGAAGAGACAATCAAACTATTGTTAGACTAAGCTAATTTTTTTCCATAATATATTGTTTTCTCGGTATTGTACTATTACACTATAATTTTCATTCATATTGTTATAATCTCTTTTATGATTATAATGCTGTTTTTTTTTTTCCATTTTTGTTAATTATGATTGTATCCACACATGAACCAATGTTGTCATACTGTAT
>CAUOFW020002768.1:0-44035 GCA_963454935.2 Ilex paraguariensis
TTGATCACTACTGTGTCTTCGATGGTGCCTCCATAGTGTTGCTGTGAAGAAAGAGGATTTCGGTGAGGAGAAAAAAAGATAGAAGAGAAAGGGGCGCCGGTGACTACAGGGGCGGCTCAAGCCAATTTAAGGTCTAAAACAAAAATATTAAATGGAGGTCTTTTTATTTTTAGTATTATTTTAAAAAAATTAATTTATTTTTAATATTCTATGTGAGATAGAGACAAAAGAAGGATGTGTTAATATTGTCGAGAAAGAAATTTTTAATTTTAATTTTTTTTTACCATAGAGAATGAGAGAGAGTGTTTAATTTCAACTTTTATTTTTGTTTTTTATTTTTTTACTAGATGGAGAGAGAGAGAGAGGGAGAGAGAGAGAGAAAGTGAGTGAGAATAAATATGAGTTGACTTTGAGTATTTTTTTATTTTTTAATTTCTAAGTTTTTAATGCTATAAATTGGATTATAAGCCCAAATTATTGCAATAAAAATTTTCATTGGATTTAATTTTTTTAGAGCTTTTGGTAAGGCTTAAAATTTAATGAATTTATAGGTTGGTGATGTACCTAAAATTATGGGTTCTTCTAAAAATTTGAGGCCTAAATGCCCATACTTTTTTTTTTCTTCATGCTGTTTGGCTGACCCTGAGTAGCTATTCGTTGGGGGCAAAAATCGAGACGAGGAATAAAAAGAGAAAGAGAGGGAGGCAGAGGAGAAATGGGATATCAAAAAAAATTCGGTGAAAAGAGCGAAATGAATACAAGTGATAAAGGAAAGCGGAATAAATAATAAGTATCATCATTATAATGAATATTTTGAAGTTGTGATGTGAAAAAAGTGATTTCTTTGATATGGAAAGGATATTATTTAGAGAAGCATGAGCAGAGGTCAAAATTTAAATATGAACGTTAATTTTATATTTCGACAGAATTTTAGATTTAGATGACATTGATTTTGGGCGAGATTGAGAGGCGAATTCAATATAGGGGTGTCAAATTTGGAAACTAAAAATTTGAGCAGCAAAAATATTTCAAAAAAGCTAATGTAGTACGTTAGGTCAAACGATCTGAGATATTAATAACTTGAGACAGTTTGGGATAACACTGTCCGTTGGATGATGAATTTTTGGTTATGAAACAATTTGGGCCGCTCTCTGTCTCTAAAATTTAAAATCGTTCTACTTTATTATATATATTTTTCTCATATTGCACCCTGAATGTCATAAATTGGTTATAATGTGACCCTCAGACTAACATTCATTTCAAATTCTATTAAAAATTGATGAACATTCTATCCCAAAATATGAATAACAAGTTTAAATTTTTACCGAATAATAGCACATGTGGGTAGTAAATAAAATCATATTTTTATAACATCTATACAATAAAAAACACATAGGAAGTCAATTTTTATCTTTTACATATTTTTCATTTCAAAACCACCACATCGCTCATTTTATTATATGCTCAATTATTTAATATTTGATTAATTCATAGTTTATAATTTTTATTTTAGACATTATCCATACACGATATTATACACATATTAAAAAAATTTAATTGAATTACGTATTTTGAAAAAATTTGTCAATATTTTTTTAAAAAATAATGGTAAAAATAAATTTTAAATGATGTAATCAAAGAAATGAAGGAAAGAAAAATTATTATTTAATATAATACAATCGATTTTTTAGGGACTCGAATTTTATGTTCAGACATGAGTTATAATTAATCTATATAATAAAATATTTAGATGTTTAAAATTTTATCTTATACATATTTTTTCTCCCAAAATCATCCTATTACCTATTTGTATTACTTGTTTAATCATTTAATATTTGATTAATTTATAGTTTAACATGATTTTTATTTCAAACATTATTCATATATGATAATATATACATGTTGAGAAAATTTGTCAGATTACATATTTTTGTCAATAATTTTTAAAAAATAATGGATACAAATAAATTTTAAATAATATAATCAAATAAATGAAAAAAATTATTATTTAATATAGTGAGATCGATTTTTAAGCACAAATTATGACTAGTTGATATATGAATGTCATAAATCTCTATCGAATATATTTTACCTTTCTTTAAAGCTCCAATAATTAGATTTTATTACCCTTAAGTTCAGAAAAAAAAATATTATCCTTAAGTTTGAGTTTATTTATTAGAGTGGTTTATGTAAAATCAAATTTACTCTTTAAATATTGACTTAAATTTAATTTTAAGATTTCAGCGACGTCGTATTAGCCGAGTATCACGAAAGAACAGTTCTCCGTACGAGAAAAAGACGTCGTTTTCACCAGGCAAATCGAGGCATTTTTCCGTCTCTTCGTCGTCCATCCCTCATCTCTTCAATCTCTCTCTCTGTCTCTCTGAATCGCGCGCACACTCTAACACACTCGATATTTTTGTTTATTGGGTGTGAAACAGTGAAGAACGAGCCGTTGTTGGATCTGAAAAGAGTTCTGAAGATAAATCTTTGAACCACGACCGAACAACTTTACATCCGCAACGATTCCAGGTAATGCTTTAGATTTTTCAATTCCAATTTTTGCCCTTTTTGCTTTGTTAGATGAATGTTTTGAATATCATCGGTAAGTTATCATGTTCAAGGGCATCTGATGTAAAGCACCCAACCTAAAGCCGTGTTCAATCCAACGGCCGTAGACCTAGTTGATAATTTTGGTGGATCAAAACCAGTAACCTCTGTTGCTTGAATCCAATGGATTTAAGACTCTTCCATAGAATTATTAGCTTAATATGATAGTTGTATTGAGAATTTTAAGTCTCTATCAGTGTTAAAAAATTGTTGTGGCATGCATTATATTCACACAACTTGATCCCCCCCCCGGCATAAAGAACTTGAGAAACCACAGGTCCTTAAAATTCTTTACCAGATATTTGTGGTATTTGACACAATTTGTAGTTTTCATTGGAATAAGTCATAACGTTGAATCATTTTTCGATTTTCAGTCCTCATGTCATCTCATTGCACATGTAAAAGTGTTTGAATTGCAAGGGAAAACAAGTTTAGTTATTCACTTGAAAGTTCTACCGCTGCTATTAAATTAACATGTGGGTCTGGTTTGGATTGTGCAATGGATGGCTGTAAACCCATGGACGAGGACTCGGAAACTACTACTACCAAAACACCTCCAGTTCAGGCTTCAGTATCTCCTGAGATCCAATGTGGGTCATCTCTGCTGGTTTCAGCTGCAACATCAGCTTATTATGGTGCTGGGCATGTCGTTTCTGGGGTGACTGATAAAAGGAAATGCAGACCTAGAGGTGTTCTGACTGTAGGAGGCATTCATTCTTCGGGGCCTGGTGGAGTTAATTTATGTGACAAGAGCTATGGGGATTATGATGATGGAAATATTGTAGGAGTTGCTAACAAGTCTAGGGTTTCTTTGGTTCCGTTGCCAGTTGAAGCTTCAGTGTGCTGGCTCTTATCTCCATGTGATGAAGATAATGAAGATCAGAAAGGTGATTTGGAAAACGGGATGAATAGATATAGACAACTGGTCAACTCTACACTTGATTTGCCTATTTCACCATCCTACTGTCATGAGTTGGATTCGGACTTATGTGACAGTACTAACTACAGTGGTAGCAGTGATCTGGATAATAGTACAAGCAGTAAGAAAACTTGGAGTAGTTCGTCTTCTCCAGGAACACTCCCCGAATTTCAAGGGTTTATGGGGCCTTCATTTGATAAAGTTGCTAGGAGTTCTTCATTAGTTTATCCTCCAGCTACACCCAGGTGTAAGAATGTTATTTCACAAGAAGAGGGCAAATTTGAGGGTAATGTGGCCGGAGAAAATTCTCCGTTCTCCATGGACTCTTTAAATAGCGATAATGTTATTCAGACCCCAACATCAGATTCAAGCTTGGATAGACTGGTCTGTGTGCCTTTGTCAAATGCAGATGGGTATCCAGGATGCCATTTTGAATATGAACTAGATTCAGCAGCAGACATGCTTCTGAGGGAAAGTGTATCTCCTAGGAGCCAAATATCAATATGGGATCCACCTGGTTTAAGTTTCCAGCTCACTGACTTGACCTCAACTTCCAATTCCATTAACTTCAATCAACTGCAGAGGTCTGTGGATAATCGTGCTTCTTGGATGTCTAATTCTACTTTAGAAACTGGGTTGCAATCTCCAATGAGGATATCATGGAGGGAAGGATTAGTAAGTCGGATTTTTGAGATGGATGAGTTAGATTGCTGTAGATGCTTGTCAGATGAAGAGAATGACGCTGATGGATGCAATAATGACCGGTTAAAATTGCTTCCAAGTTGTGAGTCCCATGTTAATTTAGGAAACAATTCGTTCTCAAGTAATGGACTTGGGTCTCCCGAATTCCTGAATCAGGAACCCAGCATTTTCAGGAACAGTGAAACAAAGTCAACTCCTCATAGACCCAGTTCTAGTGCAGAATCCATATGCACTGATGGAGGTTGTCTAGTTGCTTCCAGGGAATCTGATTGGACCCTTTGCTACAAAAACCAGTTGTTTCAAGTATGATTATTGCCTTTAAAAGTGAGTTTCTCTATCTTTAGTTGAAAGTGGTGATCTTGGTTGTATCGAGAACTGCCCTTGAGGTAGTTCTACATTCTTTCATCCTGTAGTTTGACGTTCAGCATTTAAGACTTGTTTGTCTGTAGTGTTATTCTTGTGGGATGCTTCTGCAACTCTTGTTGATCTAACTCCAAAAAAATTAGAGACAATTACATTCAACTGTGTCGTAGTTTGAGCTTCCTAGTTGGTTTAGGTAACTGTTTACATATGATTTAATTTCCAAAATAAGACTAACATCGCCTCAGAGTACCTGGTTTTTTTTGGTCATTTCAATATTTAGAATGCAGTACCATGCTAGAGTGCCGAACGGTTATATGTCAATGTAATTATTATTACATCTTGTCAAGGTGCAGGCTTGGAATTGATATATATTTCTTGGAGTTTGCTGTTAAACTAGTAATAAAGACATATGCATATAGACACCTTTGTTGCAATCATTGTTTTAAAACTCGGCCTGGCCCAGCGGGTTGACCCGGTGAATCGGTCATCAAACCGGACCGGGTAGTGTATCGTTTCAGCACAAAACCCATTGAACCGGCTGGTTCTTGCCCAAACCCACTAAACCGAATGGTTAATCACAAACTAGGCGGGTCAATTTAAAGATTATAAAAGCTAGGCATTTTTGCCCTAACCTAATTAGCTGCTGCCTCTCTCTTAGCTTAGAGACTCTCTTTCTCACCGTCGAATGAATCAGTCCCCCCTCTCTCTTTCTCAGTCGAACTCAATGAATCAAGCTCTCTCCTCGTCGAACTCGAATGGAGCAGCTCAACAAATCAACTCTCTCTCTCGCAATCGAAGTGTCGAACGAAGGCAATATCTTCTCCTTCACTTGACAGGTACTTCATCACTCATCTCTCTCTTTCTCTTTCTCAGTCTCTTTGCACTCAGATGGTGGTGATTGTAGCTTCGATTGCCATTTTTTGGTTAATTATTTTATGATTATTAACTTAGTTCAGTGAAAAACTTGGAAAATTTTAGCTTATTTTCTGTCAGTCTATTATGATTGGTACTGTGTGGTTGATGAATCTTGAGCATTCAATTTGGTGTAGTTGATGAATATTGAGCATTCAATTTGGTACATTAGATACATGTTTGATAATATTTTGATTTTTGTTTGATTTAATTGCCATATTTAGTGGCATATAATATTTCCTTTCCTTTCTGGTCTGCAACAATTTGAGTTTCAGGACATAGAAACTAGCTCATGTAATTTGCTAGATATCACTCAATTTTCTATTGGAGATAAATGATATACATCTTTGTTTTACTCATTAGATTGTGTTATTTGTTCTATGTATCACAAGTAGATTAACTTGTTATTTTAATACTTATTTTGATTTTTTTAGCATATTTATAATTATTAATAATAATTTTTTATTTTTTTAGGCTTGGTTTGGGTTTGGGTTTGGTTTAACAGGTTGAACCAGTGACCCATTGGCCTGGTCCTTTTGTCGGGTTGATGTTCGGACTGGGTTTTAAAATTATGGTTATTCTTACCCTTTTTTTGGTTAATTCGACATTTTTGATTTTATGTTGTCTAAGGAAAGCCCATTGGTGGAATTAGGAAGTTTTGGGCAACTCTAATGAAAACCAATTGAATGTGAAGTAAGACCAGATTTAGCTCAAAGTATACCGAGGGGGTGAAAAAGTTTATGAATATTGTCTCTCGAGAGATAGAGTTCTTTGGATTTGGTGTACATGTGGTAAGTGCAACAATTTTTTTTAATAAGACCGCAGACAAGATAGATGATGATTTGGTCATAATTGGATAGATCAAAATTGCACTCAATGTGTACATCACAAAGAAGATTTCCAACTGAGTAATGTCACTCGTGCAGATTCTAGATTGTGATGCAGTTTAGTTGGATGACAAGGATGATGATATTGATGAGGGTCAAGAAGTTATAGAGGATGTGTCTATGGGAACATGTTCAGATATCGTTTGTTGGAGTGCCATAAAGCAACCACAATCCTTAGTTGGGTGATGTGAAAAATTTGACAAATTGTTGAAAGATGCACAATATCCACTTTATCCAAGTTTTGACAACTTCTCTAAGTTGAATTTTTTGGAAAAATTGCTACGTCTGAAGACGCTAAATTGTTGGAGTAATAATTACCAAATCAATGGAGATATTACCTGAGTTGTTCAAGGCAGCACTGCCAATTGGGGAGGTATTGCTTGAGTTCTCTAACGAGGGAAAAAACTTAATGCGAGACTTTGACTTTAGTTACTTTTGCATACATGCAACATTGCAATAGGGAATTTATTATATACTGTTCTGGAATAAATGTGAAGGTGCAGAAGAGTGTCCTGAATATGGCTAGTTAAGGTGAAGGTATGAAACATGGCAATTGTAAAAATATTCCACAAAGGTGTTGCGGAACTTCCCTCTGAAACTGAGATTGCAGAGGTTAATTATGTCGAGCAAGATGGCTAAAGATATGAGGTGACACAAGAAGAAACGTAGTGGAGAAGGGAATGTAATGAAGCCCATAGCATACTCCCAAGCTTGGGTAAGATTCGACAATAAACATGAGTGGTTTGCTCATTATTCCCGAGATGTACGCCTTGGCCTAGCAGCCGATGGTTTGTTTAGGATTCTTGGAATATGAAGTATTTAAAATGTTTTTGATGTGATTTTGGAACCATTTTGAATTCTCATTTATTTCTATTACAATGCTCGTGAGCAATGCTTTTTATGCCTTCTGAAAGTCGCACACTAATTTTATATCTTAGACCGATCTATATGGTGTGAGACTAGGCTAGTTAGTTCACCCCCTCACACTTCTTTTCGATCATGATGGCATGAACCATCCGATTGATGACTCTTATACTAGCTTATATGAATAATCAACACAATCTGATTGATTGTACCTAACAAACATTTAGTTACTACTCACTGTTATCTTCATCTTCCTGATAGATTCCTGCGGCCATTTCTTGATCTTCTTCCATGCTTTTTGGCCCGCCCTCCAAAATTCGTGTACCAGATATCTTCTATCTTGGACCAAAATGTATATCCAACTGAAAATCCAATTACTATTCCACAGCCATATCCCATTGTCATAATTTTCAAATCAAACACGCTCACTGTCTCTGAATTCTCACCTTGATCCGTTGATGGTACTGTATCATCAGTTACTTTGCATTTCTTCGACAATGGCAATCCACATAATCCCATGTTTCCTTCGTAAGAAGCATTTAAGAATGTATTGAATTGGTTGCCTTGGGGAATGTGTCCCGAGAGTTGGTTATGAGAGAGGTCCAACGCTGCCAGGAATGTAAGGCTGATAAGTTGTTGAGGAATCATCCCAGAAAGGTTATTTCGTGACAGGTCTAATGACTCAAGCTCAGCTAACTCCCCTAGAGATGATGGAATGGGTCCATTAAAAGCATTTCGAGACAAGTTCAGCACAACAAGCGATTTGAGATCCCTTATCTTTTCTGGGATGTCACCATGGAACTTATTGTTTGAGAGATCAAGAGAAACAAATATTTTTAGGATCTTTACTAGTACCATCTCGTTCCCTTTGTTCATAATTGTCACTGAATCTTGATAATATTCATAGTCTCCGATATATTTTGGCTCTGATTTATTTTCACCGATCATTGCCATGGCCTTCAGGCTTTGGAAGAATTCATTGGACAGCACACCTGTAAATTCATTAGAAGATAGATCCATTATTCCCAAGTTGGGGAGAACAAATTTACCCCCATGATGATCAATTTGACCATAGAATCTGTTGGCTCGCAAGACAAGCACTTTCAATTCAGGCAGTTTATCCAACCAAAACGGAAATGTATCGGAAATGTTGTTGTTACCAAGGTCCAAACCTCTAGCATTGTGCACTTGGCTAAAGACCTTGGCAACTCTCCTTCCAATTGATTGCCATTGATATTCAGTGACCGAAGACTGCTTGCTAGACCAAAATCTGGAGGGAAACGCCGATAGTTGTTCCCTTTGACGTTCAAAACAGAAAGAGTGCCAATTTTTCCGAGACATTCCGGGATCAAGCCACTTAGTTTGTTATCAGAAGCATCAAATATAGACAGACTGCTCAAATTGCATATTGCCTTAGGGAGAGATCCTTGAAGCAGGTTGGCACGAAGATCAAGAGTTTGCAACGGGGTAGACATATTAGGAAGAAATTCATCCAAAGCATATAAGAAATTGTGAGAAATATTCAGATACTGAAGCTTCTTCTTCCATATCCAACTGGGCGTACGACCATCTATTTTGTTGCCTGAAAGATCGAGGTAAAACAGCCCATCTTGGGCTTTCAGGAAATCTGGAAATCTACTTACGTTGCAGGAGCGCATAGCCAATTTGCCTAGCACTGCAAATGAAGTAAATTCGTCACCACTAAAGACAGACTTGCCCTGGTTTGAATCAGAGAAATCAACTTCATTATGAGAAAGGTCCAACTCATAAAGAGTGCTGCTGTTCAATAACCAACTGGGGACGCTTCCATGGATGTGGTTGTTGGAAAGGTTCAGAGACCTCAATACAACTTCATTCTTGAGGAACTTGGGGATTTTGTTTAAGTTGCAGCTGCTCAATCTTAATTCTTCGAGACTGGGAAATGTAAACCCCTCATTGTCGTCACTTTCAATTGCCAAATTGTTGTCTGAAAGATCGAGACTGGTTAAGTTCTGGAGACTCTGGAAGATGTCAAGCTTCATGCTGCCATTAAAGTTGTTGGCAGCAAGGGAGAGAAAAAAGAGTCTTGGGAGTTTGGAGATTGACCTAGGTATTGGCCCGCTCAAACCATTTCCCTGCAAATAAACATATTCCAACACTGAAGAAGATGCATTTGGGATCTCCTCAAGTTGACCAGTGAAATGATTATTGTTCATACGTAAGTTTTGCAGCGATGGGAGAGTAAACAGCAAAGAATCTATCGCACCATCTAGGAGATTGTAAGACAAGCCAAGGTCTACAAGCTTTGGAACAGTGCTAGAATGAAATGGAGGTATTGGACCACTGAATCTATTGTAACTGAGATCCAATTCAAGAACTTGAGTCAGGTTGGCAAGTGATGATGGGATCCACCCAGTGAAATTACAATTATAGAGGAGTAAAGTTGTCAAGAACTTGAGATTACCAATGGAGTCTGGCAATTTCCCATGGAAATTTGTCTTGTACAGTATCATCTGCTGAAAAGAATTATTCAATGAAAAATTTGGCAACTGACCAGTGAGGAGTGAATTGTCCGAAAGATCAATGGTTTGTAATTTTGGCAGTGTGAACAATTTTTCAGGAAAACTCCCATGCAAACCACAAGATCTGAGACTGAGAGTTACCAAATTTGAGAAATCCGCCAAAAAATGGGGTACCGCAGAAGAGAGATGATTACCATCAAGGCCGATGTGGGATAGAGATTTGAGCTGTGAGAAGGAAGGATGGATAGGTCCTGAGAGACGACAGAAAGACAAACTCAAAACCTGAAGGTTAGGAAGTGCATGAGCTAAGGCATCAGACCAGTTAGAACCTTGAGCTGAGAGGTCTACATAATCTAATTTGAGCTCTCTGAGAGCATTCAGGTTCTGGAAAAATGTCTGGAGGTTGGGTTCTTCTAGTCTGAGCCTGTGGAGCTCTTCATATTCAAATATGCGATTGAAGTCTGGGTCATTAAAGGTGTTTGGGAGTTCACAAAATGGAATAGTGGATAGATCAAGAGATATTAACCTTGTCAACCGGGAAATCTCCATGGGAATTTGATCGGAGAAGCAGGAATATGAAAGATTTAGATGGGTCAAACTCTTAAGCCTATCAAACCCAGATGGTATTGGGTTTAACCGGAAGTTGTTGCTAGCAAGGCTAAGATATTGGAGATGGTGGAGATCAAATATGGCACTGATATGACCGGAAATCATGCTATAATTGAGGTTGAGGCCAGTGACATAACCAGCGACATCGCAGGTGACACCTTCCCATGAACAACAATCTCTTTCCAGCTTCCATTGCTGAACTTTCATTGAAGAGTTATCATCAAATATAACAGAAGGATTGTAGTGCTTTAGAACATCTTGCTGCAGTTGCACCAAGGCGGACCTCTGGTGGCTGAGGCATCGATGTGGGCTCTTTGGCGACGGTGAAGAAGACAAAACAAGAGATTGTTGTGATGCTGAGAGTATTACAATGATCAAGAACAGTAGGTACCACATTTTTATCTCCAAATTTGCAGTGAAAATTTGCAGGATGACAAAAGTATTGCACTAGTTGTGAATTGTAATGAATAAAAATGTTCCTAGGCTGGATCCTTTATAATGTATCCTTGTGTCACTGTTTTGAAAATGGCAAATCTTCAATTACTTGACTTTGATTCCAATCATGTAGTGTCTATTGATGAAGCTTTTGTGCAAGGACACTACAGTTCACATTTCACATCAATCTTAACTCCTTTCCACCCATTTAAGTTGAGCAACAAAGGTAGGTAATGACATTAATTGCCACATCCAAATGAAACAAAGGGCAATTTCCATTGTTAGTCCACCTTCACTTCTTATCCAAAAGTAAATTCAAATTTAAATTTTGGTAAAAAAAACTTAAAAATCATCTTTAACCTTTGACTCAAATTAACGGAATGCCGAACTTTTTCCTCAAATTTTGAACCAAAAATATAACCCTCTTCTTCTCTCTGTCGCCTGTGTCTGTTCGTTCGTACCCACCAAAATCGTAGTCTCCTTCATCGCAAATTTATTCCGTCCGTCCGTCACCACCATGGAAGCTACGAAATTCAACAGCCCTCAACAGCTTACATAGATCTTGCTAAGTGACACAATCAAAAAAATATTAAGGTAAGTTTCTAACCGTAGGTCATGCATCATTGTTTATCTCTCTCCATAAACATATATTTAGCTAGAATTTGAAGGTGGGTTTGATTGGTTTCAGAAGAAAATTATATGTGGATTTGTGTTTGATTTCATGAATTTGATTGGTTTTAGAAGGAATTTGAAGCTGGAGTTTTGTTTGGTTTCACATGGTAACATTAGATTCTGTTGAAATCCCATTACTTGTCCTTCACTCTTGTTCTCCTCAAGTCACTCGAATTAGACCAGACGAGTCGCTTATCATTTTGACAGATGTTAAGTGAAAGTGTTATTAGACATATAGTCGAGTCATCCTTACATACCGGTATTCATTCGTATAATATATTTCTCTATTTTCAGGTATTTGATCGATATTTATAAATGTATGTAAAAAACCTTAATCTTAGAGAATTCACATACATTTTACATGAATGTGAAGGGTGATTATGAACAAGTGCTAATCTTAGATTACTGTCAAGATAATTATTCTCAAATCTTCACCTAGTCTTCAACTTTCAAATCACGGTGGAATTGCTGGTCCCTGGAAGTTAAGAGAGGACTAATACCAAGTCAAAGAAAGAGAATGGCTACAAAATCTAAGTAAGATTCAATGAAACAGGACATTAACGTTGACAGTTATTGACTTGGGAGTAATCTAAGATAACAATAATATAATTTTTATCTAATTTTTGGGAATTAATTATCTAGAGATTTAATTCATTGTTATTACTAAATTAGGAGTCGATTCCATTCATTATTAAGCTCCGCTGTTAATTTAAGTAATTATAACGTATTATATCTCTAAATTACGTCCATGTAACATTATCCGAGCCAAAATATCAATTTTTTAGAAGTTTGTTTGGCTTCAAGAGCAAGAAGAAATCAACGCATCATACAATATCTTAAATTCCATGGAAAATTTGGTTTTTCCATTAGGAAACATTTCACATCTTAGATAGAGCCAATCACGACTGTATAGAAGGTCATTACTTGTGTTAGATTAGACCCCTCATGGTCATCATCACTGTCTCTATCATGTGTACTAGGGTCTTTGCACCAACACCACAGAATAAAAGGCCACTTCGCTGTGCAGGCCACGGCCAATCAGACTTTTGAAGACTAATTTCATGATATTTTTCTTTTAATTTTTTTAGGGAAAATAGGATTATTTTTGAAGTTCTTTGGGTGGTTTCTTTTCTTTGTCTTTTTTTCTCTGCCCCCTTGGATTATTGACAATCATTAAACAATAAATATAAGATTCCTAAAATATTTGAATCCCAAATATCAGAATTAACGGTGTTTTATGCACTGTGACAATCGTTTTTCAAAATTTTGATGATAAAAATTCAAAAAGTGATGAGTTATTAAGAACTATGTCAACATGTCTACACCACGACAAAACTAAAAGTTTTTTAAGAAAACTATAACTTCTTGTCGGAATGTTGAAAAAAAAAATAAGAAACTGACCATTGAACTTCAAAGGTTAAAGTGGGAATGCTTCTAACTTTGACATATGAACATTTTGAAGTTCTGGCCGTGGAAATATTTTTGAGAAAATTTTGCCATGTAAGGACTCCAAGTGTGTACATTTCACAATTCTCAAATCTCACGAGAGCCTCTTCCACGGTGCCATGACTTCTTTTAACCTTAATTCTGTGTTCACTCTTGTACCAGGAAATAAGTTCGTTTGGAATGATAAGAGTTCACATTGAACAACAAAAGTGGTCCAGTACAAAATCTGTCTTCATGAGACTAGTGATCACAAGAACAAAGGGTTGTTTTGAAATTACTTCTAATTAAGAGAGTGATTAGCATTAACAAAAGTAGTTCATTGCTGCGAGAGACTAAAACTGAAGTTATAGTTTCCTAATTACTACTGATTTCTATTTTGAAAAATTAAATAAAGGTTTAACATAAGTAGTGAATATACAAATGGTCTATTTGTATTCCTTAAGAGTGGTTCAGTGGTTGAGTCTACTATTTGAGTTTTTAGAAGTCTTAAGTTCAATCCCTTTCCACACACTCCTAAGTGTTAGCCACTCTTATCCCTTTAGGGATACACGGTGGTTAACCATTGAATTCGAAAGAGTAATTGACGCAAACCTAGACACTTTGTAACAAAATAAATAAATGGTCCATTTGTGTTTGGTTTAGATATGTGCTCCGCCATCACCAGCAACCACCATCAAATCCACATGCACATGAACACAACCCACCAGCCAAGCCAGCTCTCTCTCTCTCTCTCTTGTACACTTTGCCATACTGATTGGCCAACAAAAAAAAGTAAAGAAAAAGAGAAATTATGATTATTTGGAAGATATGCTCTCTCAAATATCCATTATACCATAAGATAGTCATAATTACACTCAAAGAATAACGTGGCAGTTATAGTATAATTTTGGGGTGTCGATTCCACAGAGAGATAAATTAAAAAAATAATAGAAGAAACAAAAGAACTAAAGAAATATATTAAATGATTACTAAAGAACAAAGATTAATTTTAAATAACTTAAAGTGAAGGAAATGGACTAACGGAAAAAATATTCAAATTTAACAAACAATAAAGTGTCGAAAATCCCTTGTACAAATCTGAAATTTAAATTTTCTTTATTCATTAAATAACTCAATTGAGAATTTAATTTTTAAAATTTTCAACCGTAATATATAGATATATAAACCAAGATTAAACCAAACATAACCTTTTGAAAAATCATTCATCACTTTTAAAATACGTAAATTATTATCACTATTGAGAAAATTCAACGACGACAATATACTCAACAAACGATATTGTAGCAAAGAATTAAATCAATATAGATGAATAATTGATCCCAACATAATCAAATAGCTAATTCATTCAATAGAAAAAACATGACTAAATCCAAAGCCAGAATAAATTTTATGATTATTTCGGAGAAGAAAACATCAACAATAAATTAAAAATGATAAAACAAAAAAATTATATTAATTAGAAATTAAATGTATAAATTAAAAATAAATAAAATATCATCTATTGTGCAAGTTCATCCCTCACCTTACTTCAGAATTTAATTAATTTAATTACCCATAAATACGATGGACAACAAAAACCACCCAGAAAACAAAAACCGCCCAGAAAAAATAAAACAAACCGACGGTCATCAGCAATTTTTTCTGTTCTCTGATCTGCGTCCGTCTTCTGCCCAGAACCAGCCGCCTTCTCCTTTTCTTTTTTTCCAGCCGCCACACGCCAATAAAAAAAGTAAAGGCACAGCCGCTACACACCAAAAGAAAAAGAAATAGCATTAGAGTCGAACTCTTTATTGAAAATAACCTTTTCCTCTCTTTATTCTAGCTTTTTTATTTCAGTCCCTCGTTATTTTAATTTTTCTATTTTAGCCCTTAAAGTCCAAATCCATATGCATATTGAAAAGAATAAATCCCAAATCTGCTGAGTATTGGGTCCATCACGACAACTGATTAGTTTTAGTCTTTTTTCTTCATGGGTTGCCATCAAAATAAAAACAAATATAAAAGTCGAATAATAAAGTTTCAAAAATGTTAATTGTAAAACCCATTTGTAAATTACCTCTCACCAACTAATAATACAATATTTAAAATTTGAAATATTATAAAATAATGTTCAAATATATCTCAGTATAAATAGATATTAAATTAAATAATATAAATTATATATAATTATTTCTATTCATATTTTAACATTTTAATCCAATAATTTGGTATTTAGACTGCACTTTTGCGCACTCATCACACCCCCAACTTACTCATTGCGAGTCCTTAACAATTTTTATGCCGAAACAATGAAAGAAACCAAAGAAAATCACACACAAAGGCCATCGAGTCACACTTTTCAGATTCATATATCAGAACAGTCTTAGGAATTCAATAACCCCATCACAAGCAATCCACCTGAAACAATCCAAAAAAGTGTGTGTGTGTTCCAAACTATATCCATCTAACAAGAAACCCTGACACATGCAACATCAAGAGCATCTCAAGCAAAAGGTTCAACTCCATAACTCACGGGTATAAAAGTATTTCGTGTGGAGATTCTTTATATGGAGTTGACAATGGATGTGCACACACTCTCATGGGGAATTAGACAATTTTGTACAAGCAACAAGCAAACATTGATCTTATGATAGGAATACTAACAAATGAGACTTCCACCACGCTTTCCCAAATGCTTACTTAAGATTAGAACGATCAACACAAAAAGTTGTAACGTGGCTTAGGTTTAAGGCTATATAAAAAAAATGGAAAGGATTCAAAAACTTCAAGTACATAGAGAGGGAATCTTGTTAAATCTCTTAATAAACCACATTTTTCACTCGATGTACTCTTCAACATTTCAAGTCATCGAATAATGCCTCTTTTTCTTTTTTTTTGGTGAACAATTCTGTCACCCTGGTCTTTTGCTATTTCTACCCAGGCTTGATTTTTTTTTTTTTTAGGCTCACTCACTTGAACACCTTGTAACTCATGTTCTTCCCTTTTCTCTCTCTGTCTCTCTTTTTTTTTTTCAAAAACAATTTCACATCTAGTACACACTTGAAAGTAACAAGGGAAGAAAAAATCAGTGTATATGTTATACTCCAATGTGGAGATGTATAGATAATGCATATGAAAAGAAAAAGTTATATGTATTTATTGGCTCAAAGTTGGCTACTAGGGTGGAAAGGGTTAACTTGAAAGACTCAAACGTTGATCCTAAGTTAACCTTCGTCATATCCCAAGTATATCCACAATCTTACCACAAACTATGTAATGATATTCTCAAAAGAAGTACCCAGTTCAACAGATCAATGAACGCTTATCACAATTTACAGCAGTTGTAGGCTCTCAATCCTCTCCAAAACTCACATGAATACTTAAACAAAAGAGTTCTCTAGCTACATGTGTTAAACCACCATTTTACCAAAAAAGCTTGGATTAGTGCATTAGGGGTTCTGTGAATGCTTCAGCAAAAAAATGATTATGGTGGATTTGGAGAATTCACAAAAATGGCTATGAATGAGAATAAGTACACATGTAAAAAGGTTGCACATGTGATGTAAAATTAAAAATATTTGACACATGAAAATATGCCACAAAGTTCCAACAAGCATTTTTAATATTAAATTTGAACCCCCCCCCCCCCCCCCAACTTAAATGAAACATTGTCTTCAATGTTCAAGAATCAAATTTGAATGATGAGTAATTAAAAAGGGTAGAATACACTAGATGAGTGACGTGAGTAGTTTGTTAAGCACCAAAGATGGTAACCTAAAATGACAAAATAAAACTAACCTGCAAACAAAAACAAAGAATACAATAGCAAACTAAAAAAAAAAGAAAATAAAATAAAATGACACAGAACAAACAAAACAAATAAAGAAAAACATACCTGCATGGTATGATCAAGGTTGATAGACAGGATCCTCAAGTGGAATATCTTCCACTTCCAGAAATAGCCTATCAATTAATGCTTTGAGGCATTGACCATTTACTTTAAAGATCTGACCATCCTTAGGATTCTCTATTTTCACCGCCCTATGTGCAAAATCATTCTTCACTACAAAATGATCGGTCCACCTAGACCTAAATTTTTTAGGGTGCTTATGGAGTCTAGAATCATATAAGAACACTCGATTATTAGGTTGAAACATTTTTCTAAAAATATTTTTATCATGAAACGCTTTCATTTTAGCCTTATAGATTTTAGAGTTTTCATAAGCATTTCTCAACTCCTCTAACTCGGTCAACTGGAATTTTCTAAGCTTACTTGCTTCTCCCATGTCAAAATTGAAATGCTTGATGACACAATAGGCTCAATGCTCGAGCTCCACAGGTAAGTGGAAAGGCTTTCTAAAAACAAGCCTATAAGGTGACATGCCTAAAGTAGTTTTGACAGTTGTACGGTAAGCCCAAAACTCATCAACTAGTCTTAAAAACTAATCCTTGCGATCCGGGTTGACCATTTTTTCTAAAATTTGCTTAATTTTTCTATTTGCAAGTTCTACCTGTCTACTTGTCTGAGGGTGGTAGGCAGTAGAGATCTTATGTACCACCCCGTATTTTTTCATTAAAACCTCAAAAGAACGGTTGCAAAAATGAGTACCTCAGTCGCGAATGATAACACGTGGTATACCAAATCGAGATAACACATTCTCTATGAGAAATTTAATTACCGTCTTATTATCATTGCTACTGCAAGATATTGCCTCTACCCATTTTGACACATAATCTATTGCTACAATAATATATTGATATCCAAAAGAAGGAGAAAATGGTCCCATAAAATTAATACCCCAACAATAAAAAATTTCAATCACTAAAATTGGGTTTAAGGGCATCATATTACGACATGACATAACTCCTAACTTCTAACACTTTTCACATGAGCGACAATTGATGTTTGCATCCTTAAATAATGTGAGCCAATAAAATCTGCACTACAGAATTTTTGCAACAGTTTTTTTCATTGAAAAGTGGCCCCCACAAGTTTGGGAGTGACAAAATTCCAAGACGATGACAATCTTCTCATCAGGGATGCAACGTCTTAAAATTTGGTCAGGACAATGTTTGAAAAGAAAAGAGTCATCCCAATAGAAATTTCGTACTTTAGTCATGAACTTCCTCTTGTCCTGAGTACTCTAATCCACCGGTATCTCACCTGCAGCCAAATAATTCACAATATGAGCAAACCATGATAGAGAAGTAACATAAAGTAAATGCTCATCGGGAAAATCATCCCTAATTGGCAGGTGGTCTAAGGTATCCTCAAATGTGAGCCTTGAGAGATGGTCAGCCATTACTTTCTCCACTCATTTCTTGTCCTTGATGGTGATGTCAAATTCTTACAAAAGTAAAATCCACCGTATTAGTCATGCCTTAGTATCCTCTTTGTAAGAAGGTACTTAAAGGCTGTATGATCTGTGAAAATAATAATAGGAGAACCAATCAAATAAGCACGAAACTTATCCAAGACAAACACTATAGCTAGCAACTCTTTTTCCGTGGTGGAATAATTCATCTGAGCATTATTTAGAGTTCTACTAGCATAATAAATGATAAAAGGCTTTCTCTCCTTTCGCTGTCCAAGAACATCACCTACAACAAAGTCACTAGCATCACACATGATCTCAAAAGGTAAAATCCAATCAGGTGGCTGCATTATGGGTGTTGAGGTAAGCTTGCCAATTAGTGTTTTAAAGGCCTCTTAACAAGTTTGTGTCCACTAAAATGGGGTATCTTTAGTTAGGAGGTCACATAATGATCTAAATATGGTGAGAATTTTTTGTATAAACCTCCTATAAAAGCCCGCATGACCAAGAAAGGATTTCACATCCTTTATTGTCTTAGGTGTAGGCAACTTAGAGATTAATTCAATCTTAGATTGATCAACCTCTATCCCTCTAGAAGAAATAATATGCCCTAAGACAATACTTGAAGGTACCATAAAGTGACATTTCTCCCAATTAAAAACTAAATTCTTTTCTTCACAATGAGTCAACATTCTCTCTAAATTCAATAAGCATGTATCAAAAGATGATTCAAAAACAGTTAAGTCATCCATAAAAATTTCTATGCAATTTTCAACCATGTCACTAAAAATGCTCATCATGCAATGTTAAAAAGTAGTAGGTGTATTACACAATCCAAATGACATTCTACGAAAAGCATAAGTACCAAAAGGACAAGTGAAAGTGATTTTTTCCTGGTCTTCTAATGCAATTTCAATTTGATAAATAATCAGAATAACCATCCAAGAAACAATAGAAAGAATGACCAGCCACACGCTCAAGAATTTGATCAATTAAAGGAAGAGAAAAATGGTCTTTTCGGGTGGCAGCATTCAATTTCTTTAATTAATGCACATTCGCCACCCAGTCACAAGTTTTGTAGGGACTAACTCTCCCAGGTCATTCTTTACCACAGAAACACTTGACTTTTTAGGGACAACCTGTGTAGGACTTACCCATTTACTATCAACAATAAGATATATGATTCCTGAATCTAATAGTTTCAACACTTCATTTTTCACCACTTTTTTCATAATGGGATTAAGCCTATGCTGGAGGTCTTTACGAGGGCTAGTTCCTTCCTCCAAATTAATTTTATGAAAATAGACTAGGGGACTAACACCTTTTATATCAGCAATGCTGCAACTTAAGGCTGACTTATGCTTACTTAGGGTCCGAATTAATTTCTCACCTTGAGACTCAGACATTTCAGACGAGATAATAACAGGAAAAGTATCACCTAGACCAAGAAAAACATGTTTTAAACCCTTAGATAAAGGCTTCAATTCAACTTTGGGTGCTTCCACACTTGAAGGAATTTATTTTTCACCTTTCTTAGGCAACTCCTCAAACTTCGGTTGCCATACCCGAGTGCCATAGTCCTGAGTCCTATCAAAAATAGAACAAATATCAATTACATCAGATGGATCACTGATAGAATTAAACTCATAATGAACAGAAAAATACTCAAGGGGGTTAAAATCATGAGCTATGAAAACTCTCCTATTTATGAGTGAATCAATTATGTATGTTTGGTGGCACTCGTCATCATCTGTTGGCTGTTTTACAATATGAAAAATATTCACCTCGAGAGTCATGTTTCCAAAAGACAGCTTCATGACCCCATTCCTGCAATTAATCAAAGCATTAGCAGTGACAAGAAAAGACCTACCTAAAATTAAAAGAATTTTAGAAGTAGTATCAACAACATAGCTAGTGTCAAGGATTAGGAAATCAACAAGATAATAAAATTTGTCAATTTGAATTAAAACATCTTCTACCACACCCCAAGGTACTTTGACTGAACGGTCAGGGAATTGCAATATCACAATGACTGGTTTGATTTCTCCCAACCCCAATCGCAAATTAATAGAATATGACATTAGATTCACGCTAGCTCCTAAATCTAACAAAGCTTGTCTAAACTCATGATTCCCAATGCTGCACGCAATGGTTGGACAACTAGGATTCTTGTACTTGAGAGGAATCCGTCACTCAATTAGAGCACTAACTTGCTCTGCCAGGAATGCTGTCTTCTTCACATAGTGCTTCCTCTTAATTGTACACAAATCCTTGAGAACTTTTGCATAAGTAGGAACTTGCTTAATCAAATGCAAAAGAGGAAGATTGATTTTTACCTACCTTAAATTCTCTAGGATTTCATTGTTAGGATCCAGAGTTCGCTTGCTTGATTTTAAAGCTTGAGGGAATGGTACCTTAACAAGACTTTTGTTACCTCAGGTTCCTTGGGCAGCTTGGCATCACTACTATCTTGATCTTTGTCTACATCCTTTGATTTGTTCGTTGTTGGAATGTGTAATGAATCACTACTTCGTGTCACAATGACATTCACATACTTCAAATTCTCTTGTGTCATGTGTTAGCCATGGGGTGTGGACTGAGCTTGAGAAGGGAACTTACCTCGCTCATTCACACTCAAAGAGCTCATAAATTTGGACACTTGGCTCTTTATCTCTTTGTTTTCTTCAACAACCTGCATAATTAAATATTCAAATTTTTGGTTAGTTTTACCCTGTGTCTTAATGAAAACATGCAAAGAGTCTTCTAAAGGACTCCTAGAAGATGAAGGTTCATGATAAGGTGCAGGATATGATTTAAGGGATTGTGCAGGTGGTTGATTTTCAGACTTCCAGCTAAAATTTGGGTGATTACGCTACCCCGGATTATAGGTGTTAGAGTAAGGTATAAAAGACTTCTTATACATACCTAAGGCATTACATTGTTCCTCCTACATCCCTCTCATCTCAGCAAGTGTGAGACATTCTTGGGCGAAGTGATCTACCCTGCCACATACAAAACATGGTCTAAAAGACTTTGCATGATTAGCCACGTGTGTTGGCTTTAAGTTCTTAGTCTTTAACATATCTAACTCCCTAGTGAGCATTTCAACCTTAGCCTTTAAGCTATTCTCTTCCCCGAGATGGTAAATTCCACCACCATATGTGTTTTCTGTAGGCCGTGACCTATTTGTACTTTCAGTAGCATTAGGTCCAGTCCAAGTGTGAGCTTTTTTAGCAAGCTCATTAAGGTATTCTATGCCCTCATCAGGATCTTTTTGTAAAAAACTCACTATTACACATCATCTCCACAAATTGGCGCTCTCTAGGTGTAAGTCCCTCATAAAAATAGCTCACCAAACGTCAATTCTCACACCCATGGTGAGGACACACACTTAACAACTCCTTAAATCTCTTCAAAGACTGATACAAAGTCTTACTGTCCTTTTGTGCAAAAGTGGAGATTTGTCTTTTTAAAGCATTGGTCTTATGTTGGAGAAAATATTTATTAAAGAAGACCTGAGTCATCTCACTCCATGACCCAATAGATCGTACTCTCAGCGAGTATAGCCAACTCTTAGCCCTATCCTTCAAAGAAAAAGGAAAGAATTTAAGTCTCACAACATCATCAAGTGCAATTTGATTATGAAAAGTCGCAATTACTTCCTCAAACTCCATAATGTGCACATATGAATTTTTATTTTCCAAGCCATGAAAATAAGGGAGTAACTATATCATCCCTGTTTTAAAATCCAGTTAGCGAGTATTAGCTGGAAATATGATGCATGATGGTGTGGCTGTGCGTGTAGGTTGGAGGTAATCATGAAGAGTTCTAATGGGTTGGATCTTTGTGTTTACCCATTTTTTTGGGACTCGATGAATTTTTAAATAAAGGATTTAAAAAAATCTAATTCTAACTCTACCACATGCCTACTAGCAGATCTATCCAAGGTGTCTCTATATCTGTGCATGCAAGATAATGGAATACTCAAAAATAAAAATACTATAAAAAAAGAATAAAAATAATAATAATAATACAGCAAGCTAAAAGAAGGAACGAAGTTACCGCTTTTGCAGACTGTTGAAAAGAAAAATTATCTACCAATTCTTCTACCGTCTCCCCGGCAACGGTGCTAAAATTTGATTATGCCCAAAGAATAACGCGGCAGTTGTAGCACAGCTTTGGGGTGTCGATTTCACAGAGAGATAAATTAAAAAAATAATAGAAAGAACAAAAGAACTAAAAAATATATATTAAATGATTACTAAAGAACAAAGATTAATTTTAAATATAACTTAAAGTGAAGCAAAGTGACTAACGAAAAAAGTATTCAAATTTAACAAACAGTAAAACGTCGGGAATTCCTTGCACAAATCTGGTATTTAAATTATTCTTAATTCATTAAATAACTCAATTGAGAATTTAATTTCTAAAATTCTCAACCAGAATATATAGATTTATAAACCAATATTAAACCAAATGTAACTCTTTGAAAAATCATTCACCACTTTTAAAATACGTAAATTATTATTACTATTGAGAAAATCTAACGACGACAATATACTCAACAAATGATATTGCAGCAAAAAATTAAATCAATATAGATGAATAATTGATACAAATATAATCAAAGGGCTAATCCATTCAATAGAAAAAGCATGACTGAATCCATAAACAGAATAAATTCTATAATTATTCAGAGAAGAAAACATCAACAATAAATTGAGAATGATAAAACAAAAGAGTTATATTAATTAAAAATTAAATGCATAAATTAAAAACAAATAAAATATCATCTATTATGCAAGTTTATTTCTCGCCTTACTTGAGAATTTTATTACCCATAAATATGATGGACAACAAAAATCTCCCGACAAAATAAAACAAACCGACTATCATCGGCAATTTTTTCTGTTCTCTGATCTGCGTCCGTCTTCTGCCCAGAACCAGCGCCTCCTCCTTTTCTTTTTTCCAGCCGCCACACACTAAAAGAAAAAGAAATCGTTTAAAGGCAAATTCTTTATTGAAAATAACCTTTTCCTCCCCTTTTTATTCTAGCTTTTTTATTTCAGCCCCTCTTTATTCCAGGTTTTCTATTTTAGCCCTTAAAGCCTAAATCCATATGCATGTTGAAAAGAACAAAGCCCAAATCCGTTGAGTGTTGGGTCCACCATGACAGCTGATCAATTTCAGTCTTTTTACTTCATGGACTACCATCAAAATAAAAACAAATATAAAAGTGGAATAATAAAATTTCAAAAATATTAATTGTAAAGCCCATTTGTAAATTATCTCTCACCAACCAATAATGCAGTATTTAAGATTTAAAATATTATAAAATCATGTACAAATGTATCTTAGTATGAATAGATATTAAATTCAATAATATAAATTATATCTAATTTTTCTATTCACATTTTAGCATTTTAATCCAATAATTAGGTAATTAGAATGCACTTTTGCGCACTCATCAAGTCAACAGACTGAAAATCTCTCATTGTTCCCATAAGGATCAACCATCCATTTATTGATTAATACTCAACAATTGCACATTGTTTATACATTCATCACTGAAGACTTATTACGGCGAGAACTAAGCCATTGATTGTAGAAATTTGTAGAACATAATTAGATAAATCTGATGAATGAGAAGTTAGCCTTTGAGAATTAAAAATTCTCTTTGATATGAAAGTAGTAGGGTTGGAATGTTCTCGCAAATTGAGTGTTTTTTTGGTGTGTTTTATCTGTATGCAAAGAACCTTATTTATAAGGGAGGATTTATCTAGTCATTCAACTAGCCGTTACCACTCAGCAAAATATCCTCAATTCCCCAATATTATCTCAACTCTACCAGTATTTTCTCAACCCTCTGCAGTCAAAGTAGACTAATTTTACTCAAAATAGGATTGATTAGTCTTTCATTACTTGATGGGTCCCTTTAGCCAAGTCACTCATATTGATTAGAAAAGATCCAACTCAAATATCCAATTATATTAATGTAATATATGTATGCATGCATCAATATAAAATAATATTTAATACATAATAATTTCACAAAAAATACATCTATGAAATATGTCATAAATAATGCAACATTTAACCAACGGATTGAGGTTTTATATATATTCCGGATTTGACTACCAACCATGGTTTGATTAACATTGGGGGATTTTAACCATATATTCCAACATCTCCCACTTGGCTATAAGCCCGAGATATTCATTCATAATTTAAACCCATAACAATGACATGTCGTTTAAAGTCTTCAGTTCCACTAAGTTTTGTCAATGGGTTTGCAACTATATCATTTGTACAAAGATAGTCAATAGAAACATGTTCTTTTTGTATTATATCACTTGTATAGTGATATTGTAACTCAATATGCTTACCTTTAAGCCCGATTTTCTCATTTTTAATGGTTTTTATCGCAGCCTCATTATCACAAAAAATATAAATAGACATATTATTTACATATGTATGCTTTAAATCAGTTAGAAACAATTTTAACTATACGGCTTCGGGGACAGCTATACTACAAGCAATATATTCAGTTTCTATAGTACTTTTAGCTATGCAACTTTGTTTTTTACTAGACCATGAAATAGCATCACCACCAAAAACAAATATATAACATGTGGTGGATTTTTTGTTATCAATATCACCAGTAAAATCAGCATCACAATAATTATTAACATTTATATCATCAACTTGATATGTTAAAGAAAGGTCTAATGTACCTTATATATATCTAAGTACACGTTTTACATCTAACCAATGAGATATACCTGGATTACTTTGATATCGACTAATCAAACCAACAACTTAACTAAGGTTTGGTCTGGTGCATAACATAACATACATAAGACTACCAACAACTTCCGCGTAGGGTTTAGATTTCATTTTTTGTATTTCCTCTTCAGTTTTAGGAACCATATTCTTAGACAATTTTACTCCTTTGTAAATGGGTGATTCAATAGGTTTGCAAGAATCCATTTTGAATTCTTTAAAATATTTTTCAAATAAGATTTTTGAGATAAACTCAGTTTTCTTTATTTTCTATCTCTAGGAATTTTAATTCCAAGTACCTAATGTGCTTCACCCATATCTTTCATTTCAAACTTGGTGTTTGACCAATCTTTTAATTCTAAGATTCTATTTATGTCATTTTCGACAAGTAAAATATCATCTACATACAAGGAAATAATAATATAATAACTCTCACTATTCCAAGTATATATACAATGATCATAGTTATTTGGAAAAAAACCATAAGATATAATTGCATTATGAAAAGTATGATACCATTGTCTTGAGGATTGTTTTAAGTTATATAAGGACTTATTCAATTTGTACATCTTATCTTCTTTACCTTCAACTTTCTATCCTTGCGGTTGATACATATAAATTTCTTCTTTAAGTTCGCCATTAAGGAAAGCAGTCTTAACATTCATTTGATGCAACTCTAGGTCGAAGTATGCAACCAAGGACATTAATATTCTTATAGAGGTAAACTTAGCTACGGGAGAATATGTTTCATCATAATATATACCTTCCTTTTGTGTGTATCCCTTAGCCACTAGTCTAGCTTTATATTTATCTATAGATCCATCCGATTTAATTTTTTTTTAAGGATCCTTTTACACCCAATTTCTTTTTTATCTATTGGTAAATCAACCAACTCCCAAACTTTGTTTTTCTCTATAGATTCTATTTCTTCTTTAATTGCTTCTCTCCATTTTAAATGATCAATTGAATTTATAGTATCATTAAAATCAATAGGATCATTTGGAATATCTTCACTATTGAATGCATGATAATCTTTTAAGTAGCTAGGTGGATGTCTTTCTCTTTGTATTATAGTTAAAGTATCATTGGGTGGAGACTCTTTTATTATTTGCTCTTGTGGTTGTTTATTTTCATTTTTCTTAGTAATTTCAAATAGTTCAATCATTTTTTCAATTTTATCTAAGTCATCTTCAAAGAAAAATGCATCTCTACTTTCAATGACTCCCACTTATCCATCACTATGGTGAATTACAAATCTATAACCAACAGAATTTTCACAATATCCAATAAAAGTACATTTTATTGATTTAGGATATAATTTTCCTTTATTAGGTCCTAAAATTTTAACATGTGCCGAACTATCCCAAACTTTTAAATGAGAAAGACTTGATTTTGTACCTCTCCAAATTTCATAAGGTGTCATTCCTATTGTTCTAGATGGTACTCTATTAAGAATATAAATAGCAGTAGAAATGGCTTCACCCCAAAATCTAGTACTCAAATGTACATGACTAAGCATAGATCTAACCATATCAAGAAATGTTTTATTTCTCTTTTCGGCTATACTATTTTGTTGAGGTGTATAAGAAATCGTTAATTGATGTATTATTCCATTTTCTTTACAAAAAGATTCAAAAATTTCAGTCATGTATTCACCACCTCGATCCGTCCTTAATATTTTAATTTTTCTACCTAGTTGATTTTTCACTTCCACCTTAAATTCAATAAATTTTTATAAGACATCCGATCTATTTCTTTAGTAAATATATATAACCATATATTGAATAGTCATCTGTAAAAGTAATAAAATATTTCATACCATGATGAATTTTAACATTTAGAGGACTCCAAATATCAAAATGTATTAATTCTAGCAAATATTTAGCTCTTTTTAATTTTTCAAATGGCTTTCTAGTCATTTTTTCACTTATACAAGATTCACATAATTTCAAGTCAAGATCTAAATTTGGAATCAATCAAATGTTAGCCATGTTTTTCATTTTATTATAATTAATATGACCTAATCTCATATGCTATAAAATAAAATAAACATTAACATCACAAGAGACATCGACATAAGCAGAAGAAGAATCAATTTTATTATTGTCACTAACAACATTTAAACGGTAAAGACCATCAACTTTAGTCCCCCATGCAAGAATACGATCATGTTTACCAACAGAAACTTTAGAAGACCGAAAATGGACTTCAAAACCCTTATCATCTGATCATGGCACAGACAAGAAATTGAGCCGCATATTAAGCGCATAAAGTACATCAGTCAAGAGGAGGTTGTTTTGCCCGGGTAACAAAATTCTCACGGTGCCAATTTCAAGCACATCGCAGTAAGTATTATTTTTCATGTATAACTTGTGGTCGCCGATTTTCACCTCCTTTATTTCAACAAAATTATCTCTAGTCTTAGCCACATGCTAAGAAGAGGCAAAATCAATCCACCAAATAAGAGAGTCACAGTCTGCAAAAAGCAACTCAAAAACCACACATACAATGTCTCTTGATCCTTTAAAATTTTGACCATTATTCTTTTGTGTGCAATTTCTTTTATAATGATCGGGCTGCCTACAGTTATAATAAGTATCAATTTGTTTTTCCTTAAAATTATTATGTCTCTTGAACTTATTATATTTCTTATTATTCCTTTTAAAATGTTTGTCTTGTCCGGGCTTAAGAAAAGATGGAATAGTTGACACATTATTAGATGAGACACTAGAAACTAGGTTTAACAAATTACTAGTTTTCTTTTTAGCCCTTCTCTCGGCCTCAATGCCTAGCAACATAAGTAACTTTGCCATTGTTAAATATTGGCCAGACATATTCAAAGAAATCACAACGGACTCCCATGAATTAGAAAAATTATGTAAAACAGTAGAAACTTGTATTTTATTGGGAATTGAGTTACCTAGAGATGTCAACTCTTTAGCTATTACCACAAGTTTATTGACATGTTCAACAATAAACTCATTCTCTTTTTAAAAAGTGTCATTTTATTTTTCAATCAATAGTTGAATATATGTGTTAGAGGCAGTATCATAAGCTTGTGTTATAACATCAAATATAGACTTAGCAGTTTCATGTTCTTAAAAAATGACTTCTAAATTGGGTTCCATGAAAGTGAGCAAGATTGACCTAGCCAATTTTTCGTTCTCTACGAATCTTTCGTAGGTGTTTCTAGTCGTCTATCCGACTCTAAGAGGTGGTTCTTTTGGGTATGATGTGTCAATGACATATTCAACTTTATTTTGAAATAATATGTGACAGATCCTACGTTTCTAAATTGAATAATTTGTACCATTAAGTCTCTCAATTTTGCTTAGTTCTACATTAGCAGCTTTAGACCCTATATTGACAAATTATAGAAAAATAAATTGCTAGGTAAAATTGGTTAGAACTGACCCGATTTAATTTTGTTACCAAAGTGTGGTTCCAAGAGTGCTTCGAGTAGAATACAACACCAATTGCTCAAATCTGAAACTGCTACGGTCTGATTTCTTCACATATACCGAAACTCAATTACCCACAGAAGCTTTAACAATTTGTGAAGAAATTGTTCACTTGAATGAAGCCGTGGTAGTCAAACACGTTGAAGACACCACCTCGAAACTTCAGCTGGAACGTCCAGGAACAAAGAATTCCAATTCAAAAGGTTACCGCAATTTTTGAAGTTGTTAGACTATTTCACAAAAAAAAAAGTAGTTTTTGTTGTGGAATTTGATGTCTTGATGAAAAGCAATTAATCTTTGACAGAAACTGGTAAATTCCTCTGGCCTTCGTGGGATGTGAAAAACAAAATTAGGAACGAAGACCAGATGTAGTCGAAAAAACGACTGGAAAAAAAATATTTGTGATGTTTGATGACCGCCTGTTGCTCTGATACCAATGTAAAAATTTACAGAAGAGAATTAGATAATTCTCTTTGATATGAAAGCAGTAAGATTGAAATTTTGCTTCAATGAATTTTCTCACAAATTGTGTGTTTTCTTAGTGTGTTTTCTCTGTATGCAGAGAACTACAGATATTTTATTGGAGTTGGCGTATCCGTATGGAATATTTTATCGGATACGATACTCGTCGGATACTCGAAGATACGTATCGAATATACCTCCTACGTATCTGATAATAATTAAATATTATCCTCAACTCCCTAATATTTTGCTGGTTGAGTTGAGATAATCCGATAATAATATTAAATATTGTTAATCCGTATCGTATCAGTTAGCCGTTCAACTAGCTGTTACTACTCAGCAAAATATCCTCAACTTTCCATTATTATCTCAACTCCACCAGTCTCAACCATCTATATTCAAAATAGACTAATTATACTCCAAGTAGGATTGACAAGTTTTTCATTACTTGATGAGTTCCTCTAACCAAATCACTCATATTGACTAGAAAAGATCTAACTCAAACATTCAATTATATCAATGTAATATATATATGTATGCATCATTATAAAAAATATTTAATACATAATAATTTCACAAAAAAATGCATCTATAAAATATGTCATAAATAATGCAATATTTAACTAACGAATTGGAGTTTTATATGTATTTCAGATTTGACCACCAATTGTGATTTGATTAACATCGAAGAATTTTAGCCACATATTCCAAACATTGATCTTTCAAAATGCTTCACGGTCACTATACAGTGACCTTTAACTCCCCCATCTATAGTGAACTTATCAACTAGCTTACACTTAATGCATGGGAAAGAACCAAATTTCATTCCGGAGGAACTACTTTGTTAGGATTGGGGAATTGCACGTGAAGCGCCAGAAAAAAAAAAGCTACTCAATGTTCATCGGTCCTCACCACTAAGATCTCCCCATCTAACATTGTGCTTTGCAGCAAGATAATGTGCCCCGACGGGTCCTCTACTTCCGTAAGGATAGAGCTCTGGTGCAATCTTCTTCCCTTCCAATTCCTTCAACAATGGTGTGAATAGAGACCAAGCTGCATCGAGCTCATCACTTCTAATGAACAATCGTCGTTCTCCTTCTATTGCATCCAAAAGGAGCCGCTCATATGCATCTGGTATTTCTCTTGGAAACCTTCAAAAAGAATTCAAGTTCTTCCCAATATTACAAAAAATAGAGTTTGCCAAAAATGTGATAGTTGACTCCAATTTACAACTTTAAGACTACTCATAATGCTCTTGGTGGTGGTGGTGTAGATTTGAGGTGAAGCAGGTGGGTTGTAGCAGTGGTAGTGAGGAGTGAATTTGGTTGGTTTTGGTGGTAGTGTGTGGATTTGGTGGGTCTCAGTGTTGGAGGTGATTTGGTGGCAGTGGAAGATTTCATTGAAAATGGGGTGCGAGTCACGCTCACCCCTGGCAGGGGTTGTGGCGAATTGGAGGGTTTCGGTTGGTGTGCGGCAATATGATTTTTTGAAGTATTTTGTTGATCACAAGTTCACAACTCATGATTAAACAAATTACTATGTGCGTCATATAAGTGTCACATGTTGTTTGAGAGTTAGGTAGTATTATTTAGATGGTGTCTAATTGTGTTGAGCAATTCAATCCAAAAGTGGCATGACATGAAAATCACACTATTGGGATGAAGATCATGCATAAGATGATGTCGGAATCCTAATTATTTTCATAACTATCGCTAAATTAAAGTTCTACCCCTGGTCAACCACGAGTCTTTTACCGAGCACTGTAAAGCAAATTAAGGTCACTGCGGTCCAGTCTCATTCCAAGGCCGGGAACCTTGTTGTTAATCTTCAGGTATATGGCTTCATCCGGTTGTACACGAAGCACTAGTTCATTTGTAGCCTTATCCAAATCAGTTCCAAAGTTCCGCTTGTACAAGTTACCCGGGTCATGGCTGAACTGGACTCTGATCTCTGCCCTGTATGTCCATAGCAAGAATAATGTCTGATCATTTCATTACTCAGAACATACAGCATACAGGGAATAGAATTGTTAAGATTATCTTGAAGGAAAAAGAAGAAAAATGAAAGAGAAGATCAATCTACCATTTAGTATGAAGAGCTTTCCCGGCTTTCATCAGGAAAGGGACCAGGTCCCATCGGGCGTTATTAATAAAGAGTGCCGCTGCTGCAAAAGTTGGAGTAAGACCGTCCTTTGGCACAGTTGGGTCGTCTGTGTATCCTGGATATGATTTACTGCCCTTGCTGTGGCCCTTGTATTGGCCTACAATCACATCATCAAGCTGCAGCAATTTGACTTCCAGGGGATAGAAACTAGCTCATGTGATTTGCCAGATATCACTCAATTTCCTATCGAAGATAAATGATACACATCTTTGTTCTACTCATCAGATTGTGTTATTTGTTCTATGTATCACATGGTGATTAACTCTGTGTTATCCAATCGATTACTCTTATACTAGCTTATATGAATAACCAACATAATCGGATTTATTATACCTAACAAACATTTAGTTACTAGTCACTGATATCTTCAACTTCGTGATAGATACCTGCGGCCATTTTTTGATCTTCTTCCAGGCTTTCTGCCCCGCCCTCCAAAATTCGTATACCAGATATCTTCTATCTTGGACCAAAATGTATATCCTACTGAAAATCCAATTACTAATCCACAACCATATGCCATCAACACAATTTTCAAATCAAACACGCTCCCTGTCTCAGAAGTGTCACCGTGATCCACAGACGGTACTGCATCCCCAGTTTCTTTGCATTTCTTCGACAATGGAAATCCACATAATCTCATGTTTCTTTTGTAAGAAGCATTTGAGAATGTATTGAATTGGTTGCCTTGAGGAATGTGTCCCGAGAGTTGGTTATGAGAGAGGTCCAACACTTCCAGGAATGTAAGGCTGGTAAGTTGTTGAGGAATCATCCCAGAAAGGTTATTTCGTGATAGGTCTAATGACTCCAGCTCAGCTAACTCCCCTAGAGATGATGGAATGGGTCCATTAAAAGCATTTCGAGACAAGTTCAGCACAACAAGCGATTTGAGATCCCTTATCTTTTCTGGGATGTCACCATGGAACTTATTGTTTGAGAGATCAAGAGAAACAAATATTTTTAGGATCTTTACTAGTAGCATCTCGATCCCTTTGTTCATAATTGTCACTGAATCTTGATAATATTCATTGTCTCCGATATATTTTGGCTCTGATTCATTTTCACCGATCATTGCCATGACCTTCAGACTTTGGAAGAATTCATTGGACAGTACACCTGTAAATTCATTAGAAGAAAGATCCATTATTCCCAAGTTGGGGAGAACAAATTTACCCCCATGATGATCAATTTGACCATAAAATCTGTTGGCTCGCAAGACAAGCACTTTCAATTCAGGCAGTTTATCCAACCAAAACGGAAATGTATCAGAAATGTTGTTGTTACCAAGGTCCAAAACCTCTAGCATTGTGCACTTGGCTAAAGACCTTGGCAACTCTCCTTCCAATTGATTGCCATCGATATTCAGTGACCGAAGACTGCTTGCTAGAGCAAAATCTGGAGGGAAACGCCGATAGTTGTTCCCTTTGACGTTCAAAACAGAAAGAGTGCCAATTTTTCCAAGACATTCCGGGATAAAGCCGCTTAGTTTGTTATCAGAAGCATCAAAGATAGACAGACTGCTCAAATTGCATATTGCCTTTGGGAGAGATCCTTGAAGCAGGTTGGCACGAAGATCAAGAGTTTGCAACGGGGTAGACATATTAGGAAGAAATTCATCCAAAGCATATAAGAAATTGTGAGAAATATTCAGATACTGAAGCTTCTTCTTCCATATCCAGCTGGGCGTACGACCATCAATTTTGTTGCCTGAAAGATCGAGGTAAAACAGCCCATCTTGGGCTTTCAGGAAATCTGGAAATCTACTTACGTTGCAGGAGCGCATAGCCAATTTGCCTAGCACTGCAAATGATGTAAATTCGTCACCACTAAAGACAGACTTGCCCTGGTTTGAATCAGAGAAATCAACTCCGTTATGAGAAAGGTCCAACTCATAAAGAGTGCTGCTGTTCAATAACCAACTGGGGACGCTTCCATGGATGTGGTTGTTGGAAAGGTTCAGAGACCTCAATACAACTTCATTCTTGAGGAACTTGGGGATTTCGGTTAAGTTGCAGCTGCTCAATCTTAATTCTTCGAGACTGGGAAATGTAAACCCCTCATTGTCGTCACTTTCAATTGCCAAATTGTTGTCTGAAAGATCGAGACTGGTTAAGTTCTGGAGACTCTGGAAGATGTCAAGCTTCATGCTGCCATTAAAGTTGTTGGCAGCAAGGGAGAGAAACAAGAGTCTTGGGAGTTTGGAGATTGACCTAGGTATTGGCCCGCTCAAACCATTTCCCTGCAAATAAACATATTCCAACACTGAAGAAGATGCATTTGGGATCTCCTCAAGTTGACCAGTGAAATGATTATTGTTCATACGTAAGTTTTGCAGCGATGGGAGGGTAAACAGCAAAGAATCTATCGCACCATCTAGGAGATTGTAAGACAAGCCAAGGTCTACAAGCTTTGGAACAGTGCTAGAATGAAATGGAGGTATTGGACCACTGAATCTATTGTAACTGAGATCCAATTCAAGAACATGAGTCAGGTTGGCAAGTGATGATGGGATCCACCCAGTGAAATTACAATTATAGAGGAGTAAAGTTGTCAAGAACTTGAGATTACCAATGGAGTCTGGCAATTTCCCATGGAAATTTGTCTTGTACAGTATCATCTGCTGAAAAGAATTATTCAATGAAAAATTTGGCAACTGACCAGTGAGGAGTGAATTGTCCGAAAGATCAATGGTTTGTAATTTTGGCAGTGTGAACAATTTTTCAGGAAAACTCCCATGCAAACCACAAGATCTGAGACTGAGAGTTACCAAATTTGAGAAATCCGCCAAAAAATGGGGTACTGCAGAAGAGAGATGATTACCATCAAGGCCGATGTGGGATAGAGATTTGAGCTGTGAGAAGGAAGGATGGATAGGTCCTGAGAGACGACAGAAAGACAAACTCAAAACCTGAAGGTTAGGAAGTGCATGAGCTAAGGCATCAGACCAGTTAGAACCTTGAGCTGAGAGGTCTACATAATCTAATTTGAGCTCTCTGAGAGCATTCAGGTTCTGGAAAAATGTCTGGAGGTTGGGTTCTTCTAGTCTGAGCCTGTGGAGCTCTTCATATTCAAATATGCGATTGATGTCTGGGTCATTAAAGGTGTTTGGGAGTTCACAAAATGGAATAGTGGATAGATCAAGAGATATTAACCTTGTCAACCGGGAAATCTCCATGGGAATTTGATCGGAGAAGCAGGAATATGAAAGATTTAGATGGGTCAAACTCTTAAGCCTATCAAACCCAGATGGTATTGGGTTTAACCGGAAGTTGTTGCTAGCAAGGCTAAGATATTGGAGATGGTGGAGATCAAATATGGCACTGATATGACCGGAAATCATGCTATAATTGAGGTTGAGGCCAGTGACATAACCAGCGACGTCGCAGGTGACACCTTCCCATGAACAACAATCTCTTTCCAGCTTCCATTGCTGAACTTTCACTGAAGAGTTATCATCAAATATAACAGAAGGATCGTAGTGCTTTAGAACATCTTGCCGCAGTAGCACCAAGGCGGACCTCTGGTGGCTGAGGCATCGATGTGGGCTCTTTGGCGACGGTGATGAAGACAAAACAAGAGATTGTTGTGGTGCTGAGAGTATTACAATGATCAAGAACAGTAGGTACCACATTTTTATCTCCAAATTTGCAGTGAAAATTTTCAGGATGACAAAAGTATTGCACCAGTTGTGAATTGTAATGAATAAAAATGTTCCTAGGCTGGATCCTTTATAATGTATCCTTGTGTCACTGTTTTAAAAATGGCAAATCTTCAATTATTTGACTTTGATTCCCATCATGTAGTGTCTATTGATGAAGCTTCTGTGCAAGGACACTACAGTTCACATTTCACATCAATCTTAACTCCTTTCCACTCATTTAAGTTGAACAAGGTAATGTTAGAGTATGTGTGACTCATATTTATTGTGTGCATAATGATAAAGAGGCAGATGTTGGAGCGGGCGAAACGTAACGAAGCGGAGCCTGCAACGGCATCTGCCTTGCGGGATTTATATAAAGGAGACGCTAATTAGTTGGGGGTGCGGGGGCAACGACCCCGCAGTACAGTACAGGGGTATTTTTGTAAATACGTCCATATTATGGTTATATAAATACTTAAAATGTAACCCTATTTGAATAATGAAAAAGAACGGCCGCTCACTCTCGTGGATGTAGGCACATTGACGAACCACGTAAATCTCTATGTGTTATTTTCTCCTGCTTTCTTAATTGTTTGATTCTTTACTATTCATCATAATTATTGCACGATGACAACAGGTACGCAATGACATTAATTGCCACATCCAAATGAAACAAAGGGTAATTTCCATTGTTAGTCCACCTTCGCTTCTTATCCAGTAAATTCAAATTTAAATTTTGGTAAATTTTAAAACTTAAAAATCATTATTAACCTTTGACTCAAATTCGTGACTCAAATTAACGGAATACCAAACTTTTTTCTCAAATTTTGAACCAAAAATATAATCCTCTTCTTCTCTCTGTCGCCGCCTGTGTCTGTTCGTTCTTACCCACCAAAATCATAGTCTCCTTCATCGCAAATTTATTCCGTCCGTCCGTCACCACCATGGAAGCTACGAAATTCAACAGCCCTCAACAGCTTACACAGATCTTGCTAAGTGACACAATCAAACAAATATTAAGGTAAGTTTCTAACCGTAGGTCATGCATCATTGTTTATCTCTCTCCATAAACATATATTTAGCTAGAATTTGAAGGTGGGTTTGATTGGTTTCAGAAGAAAATTATATGTGGATTTGTGTTTGATTTCGTGAATTTGATTGGTTTTAGAAGGAATTTGAAGCTGGAGTTTTGTTTGGTTTCACATGGTAACATTAGATTCTGTTGAAATCCCATTACTTGTCCTTCAGAGATGCTCTTAGTGCTCTTGTTCTCCTCAAGTCACTCGAATTAGACCAGACGAGTCGCTTATCATTTTGATAGATGTTAAGTGAAAGTGTTATTAGACATATAGTCGAGTCATCCTTACATATCGGTTACATATCGGTATTCATTCGTATAATATATTTCTCTATTTTCAGGTATTTGATTGATATTTATAAATGTATGTAAAAAACCTTAATCTTAGAGAATTCACATACATTTTACATCTTCACCTAGTCTTCAACTTTCAAATCACGGTGGAATTGCTGGTCCCTGGAAGTTAACAGAGGACTAATACCAAGTCAAAGAAAGAGAATGGCTACAAAAATCTAAGTAAGATTCAGTGAAACAGGACATTAACGTTGACAGTTATTGACTTGAGAGTAATCTAAGATAACAATAATATAATTTTTATCTAATTTTTGAGAATTAATTATCTAGAGATTTAATTCATTGTTATTACTAAATTAGGAGTCGATTCCATTCATTATTAAGCTCCGCTGTTAATTTAAGTAATTATAACGTATTATATCTCTAAATTACGTCCATGTAACATTATCCGAGCCAAAATATCAATTTTTTAGAAGTTTGTTTGGCTTCAAGAGCAAGAAGAAATCAACACATCATACAATATCTTAAATTCCATGGAAAATTTGGTTTTTCCATTAGGAAACATTTCACATCTTAGATAGAGCCAACCACGACTGTATAGAAGGTCATTACTTGTATTAGATTAGACCCCTCATGGTCATCATCACTGTCTCTATCATGTGTACTAGGGTCTTTGCACCAACACCACAGAATAAAAGGCCACTTCGCTGTGCAGGCCACGGCCAATCAGACTTTTGAAGACTAATTTCATGATATTTTTCTTTTAATTTTTTTAGGGAAAATAGGATTATTTTTGAAGTTCTTTGGGTGGTTTCTTTTCTGTCTTTTTTTCTCTGCCCCCTTGGATTATTGACAATAATTAAACAATAAATATAAGATTCCTAAAATATTTGAATCCCAAATACCAGAATTAACGGTGTTTTATGCACTGTGACAATCGTTTTTCAAAATTTTGATGATAAGAATTCAAAAAGTGATGAGTTATTAAGAACTATGTCAACAAGTCTACGCCACGATAAAACTAAAAGTTTTTTAAGAAAACTATAACTTCTTGTCGGAATGTTGAAAAAAAAAAATAAGAAACTGACCATTGAACTTCAAAGGTTAAAGTGGGAATGCTTCTAACTTTGACATATGAACATTTTGAAGTTCTGGCCGTGGAAATATCTTTTGAAAAAATTTTGCCGTGTAAGGAATACAAGTGTGTACATTTCAGAATTCTCAAATCTCAAGAGAGTCTCTTACACGGTGCCATGACTTCTTTTAACCTTAATTCTGTGTTCACTCTTATACCAGGAAATAAGTTCGTTTGGAATGATAAGAGTTCACGTGGAACAACAAAAGTGGTCTAGTGCAAAATCTGTCTTCATGAGACTAGTGATCACAAGATCAAAGGGTTGTTTTGAAATACTTCTAATTAAGAGAGTGATTAGCATTAACAAAAGTAGTTCATTGTTGGTGATGATGCACAAAATAGACTTATACAAGGTCAACAGTCGAGTGAATGATGCAAGGGAATTAACAAGACAATTAATAAAACAATCAGCGGAAAAAAGGTAAATATCAAGTCAACATACAGATATATAGTGGTTCGGTTAGGGTGATCTACTCCACTTCAGAAAATGGCAACGGTGGCCGTAGAATTTTTATTGATAAAGTAAGGTGAGAGGAAGAGAGAGAGCAATGGTTAACTTTGGGAGGGATATAATAGCTAGGAGAGAGAAAAACTATGTGAGAGGTGTGTAGAGAGGTGCTCTCTCATGTAGAGAGAGTTTACAATTTATAGGCATGGAGCCCTTGAGTGAGACGGTGACATGAGGGTAAAACTACTAGTTATTCGGAGAGAATAGCTACAAAAAGTAAGTACAATTAAAAGTTGTCTTGATTTTTGAGAATGTGTATCCTGATTATTGCTTTCCACATGCTCTAATCTTCTTAGACTCCTTGAACATTGGACTGGGTCAAATTCACGAACTAAGTTTGACTTGCCTTTTAACTGATTTGAACTTACTTGATTTATTGGGTTTGAATTTGTTAGATTTGGCCTCCTCAGTTGGTGTCATATTCATCGCTGCGAGAGACTAAAACTTAAGTTATAGTTTCCTAATTACTACTGATTTCTATTTTGAAAAATTAAATAAAGGTTTACCATAAGTAGTGAATATACTTAAGACAAATGATTTAATTGTAATTCTTAAGAGTGATTCAATGGTTGAATCTATCATTTGATAACTTAGAGAGCTTAGGTTCAATCATTTTCCATACTCCTCAGAGCTAACCACCCTTATCCTTTTAGAGACACACGGTGGTCAACCATTAAATTCAAGAGAGCAATCGGCGCAAGTCTGGACACCTTGTAGCAAAAAAAAAATGGTCCTTTTGTGTTTGGTTTATGTATGTAGCATTTCACCCATCTTGGTGCCCAACTCTCATGCACCCCAACTCCGCCATCACCAGCAACAACTATCAAATCCACATACACATGAACACAACCCACCCACCAGCTCTCTCTCTCTCTCTCTCTCTCTCTCTCTCCGGTTTGTATACTTTGCCATACTGATTGGCCAACAAAAAAAAAAGAAAACAAAAGAGAAATTATGATTATTTGGAAGACATGCTATCTCAAATATCCATCATAATACAAGACAGCTAACAGACTGAAAATCTCTCATTGTTCCCATAAGGATCAACCATCCATTTATTGATCAGTACTCAACAACAATTGCACATTGTTTATACATTCATCACTGAAGACTTCTTTCCTCCAGAACTAAATCATTGATCTTTCAAAATGCTTCACACTCACTATACATTGACCTTTAGCTCTCCCATCTAGCTTACACTTAATGCATTGGAAAGAACCAAATTTCATTCCGGAGGAACTACTTCGTTAGGATTGGGGAATTGCATGTGGAGCGCTAGAAAAAAAAAGTTACTCAATGTTCATCAGTCCTCACCACTAAGATCTCCCCATCTAACATTGTGCTTTGCAGCAAGATAATGTGCCCCGACTGGTCCTCTACTTCTGTAAGGATAGAGCTCTGGTGCAATCTTCTTCCCTTCCAATTCTTTCAACAATGGTGTGAATAGAGACCAAGCTGCATCGAGCTCATCACTTCTAATGAACAATCGTCATTCTCCTTCAATTGCATCCAAAAGGAGCCGCTCATACGCATCTGGTATTTCTCTTGGATACCTTCAAAAAGAATTCAAGTTCATCCCAATGTTACAAAATAGAGTTTGCCAAAAATGTGATAGTTGACTCCAATTTACAACTTTAAGACTACTCATAATGCTCTTGGTGGTGGTAGTGTAGATTTGAGGGGATGCAGATGGGTTGCAGCAGTGGTAGTGATGAGTGAATTTGATTGGTTTTGGTGGTAGTGTGTGGATTTGGTGGGTCTCAAGTGTTGGAGGGGATTTGGTGGTGGTGGAAGATTTCATTGAAAATGGGCAGTGAGTCACGCTCACCCCTGGCAGGGGTTGTGGTGAATTGGAGGGTTTCAGTTGGTGTGCGGCAATATGATTTTTTGAAGTATTTTGTTGATCACAACTCACGATTAAACAAATTACTATGTGCGTCATATAAGTGTTACATGTTGTTTGAGAGTTAGGTAATATTATTTAAATGGTGTTTAATTGTGTTGAGGAATTCAATCGAAAGTGGCATGACATAAAAATGACACTATTGGGCTGAAGATCATGCATAAGATGATATGTCTGAATCCTAATCATTTTCATCACTGTTGCTAAATTAAAGTTTGCCCTAGTCAACCACGAGTCTTTTACCTCGCACTGTAAAGCAAATTAAGGTCACTGCGGTCCAGTCTCATTCCAAGGCCAGGAACCTTGTTGTTAATCTTCAGGTATATGGCTTCATCCGGTTGTACACGAAGCACTAGTTCATTTGTAGCCTTATCCATATCAGTTCTAAAGTTCCGCTTGTACAAGTTACCAGGGACATGTCTGAACTGGACTCTGATCTCTGCCCTGTATGTCCATAGCAAGAATAATGTCTGATCATTTCATTACTCAGAATTTACAGCATACAGGGAATAGAATTGTTAAGATTATCTTGAAGGAAAAAGAAGAAAAATGAAAGAGAAGATCAATCTACCTTATAGTATGAAGAGCTTTCCCGGCTTTCATCAGGAAAGGGACCAGGTCCCATCGGCCGTTATTAATAAAGAGTGCCGCTGCTGCAAAAGTTGGAGTAAGACTGTCCTTTGGCACAGTTGGGTCGTCTGTGTATCCTGGATATGATTTACTGCCCTTGCTGTGGCCCTTGTATTGGCCTACAATCACATCTTCAAGCTGCAGTGGTCTCATTGACCTTAAAACCTTTACCTGAAAAACCCGTTATTCGTGGAACAATCAATACTCTAAGGTTTGGGGTCGTTCCCACGGGTGAAGATTATATGAGCTTCATCACACAATCATAAAAAGCAATTCGAAACCATATGACTAAAAATTAACAAAATAAGAGCATCGATTCTTAGATGACATTTCAAAGAGAATGATTGCTACCATTTCATTCCTAATGTCCTCGGCATCCAAGCTGACAGGTGTTTCCATTGCAAATAGTGCTAATATTTGCAGGAGATGATTTTGCATTATGTCTCGGATGATTCCGTAGTTGTCAAAGTACCTGGGGAGAAATAAAAGAGAAATGTTATCTCTAAGACTTGAGCTTCGAAATAGTATTTGCCTATCAGTCATGTAGGTATGAACCTCACCCTCCTCTTCCTTCTATACCGAAATCTTCAGAAAATATGAATTGAACATTACGTGTGTAATTCCTGCACCAAAGAGGCTCAAAAACAAGATTCGAGAAACGAAGTACAGATAGGTTCTCACTTCTCAACAAGCTCCTTGCCCAAGTAATGATCAATCCTGGATAAAACTAACAAAGTCAAGTTCCCTCCTCCAGCGATATGAATTATGTCGCACCAAAAAGTGATACAGGAAAGGTTACCGGAATATTTGGTCCTCCGTTAAGTACTGCTTTAGACATGTGGTCAGCTCCCCAGATGACTCTGAGTCACGACCAAATGGCTTTTCAACAATGACTCTTGTCCACCCATTCTTTGAAGAAGCTTTAACACTCACGCATCTCACCACATCCACAAAGATGCTTGAGGGTATTGATAAGTAAAACAACCTATTTGACGGTTTTCCGCCTGAAAAAATCATTGCAGGAAAAATCAAAATTGAAAGGGTTATATGCATGACTCCATCAATTGGAATACTTTTAAGAGCATCCAGTCAAAATTGAACATAGTGGCCGTGTGAACTCATGCCTAATGTGGTGATATAGAGAACTGGGGGAAAGCAATCTCAGAATTGGGAGCAGATCCTAAACTGTGGATGCAGCAGTCAAAGATATTGCTGGATAGTGTTTAAATAAGGTGAAGCGAAGAAGCACTTATTTGTCAATATTTTAAAAAGTTTCATTATCCACCATTCAAACTTAAAAAAAATGGAAAAGACTCGATTGATGGATAACTTTACTTTGAAGGGTTCGCAATAGCCATAAGCAAACATCAAGTCTATCAACTCTTATGGGCCATACAGCTATTAAATTACACATCTAAATTGACAAGAAGGATATGTACAGCCCTTAGGATCAGTTTGGGCTAGAAATTAGAGAGTTAGAGAGAGAATTCGTGTAAGAGAAAGCTCAAATTTTTCAGATTCAAGCACTCAATAGACGTTTCAAGCTAGGGTAAGCTTCCTAAACATCTTGTAAACATGAGTATAAGTTTCATTTGAGTTGCCATGGCCTGAGAAGTGAAGAACATGAAACCCTAATTTGAGCTTCAAAGCTTAATTTTATGGGTCTTTGAAATCTTGTGTTTTGAGGTATAAGGGGAACCTCCTTTGATGTTTTTGGGATCAATGAATCCATTTTTGAGGTTGGTTTCAGCTAATTTGGTCGTTTGGTAGGTTAAACAATGGTTGAGTTTTGAGTTTAAATTCCTTCAAATATGGACAAGACTTGAACCAACCAAGATCATGGTTAGAAAGAGTGATGAAAAAGGAGAAATTTAGCTTTCGAATCATCAAAAATAGGTTGAGTATCGAGGGAGACACATAGGAAAGAAGTTAGGTCAAAAACCAATTTTTTTTGGAGAAAAAGGAGGATGAGGGGTAGCCAACCACCACCGGACACCCCGTCGATGCCTGAGGGGGGTGCAAAGGGTATGGTTTGGACCACCATATTCCTTATTTCAAGGGCTTTCCATCGATATATTGTTTGCCCAGTTTGGACCTTGTTTGACATACACAAAAATAATGATTGTTTTGCCTTTTGTCGGATCCAACTTTCACACTCTATACAATTTTTGGCCAAAATAAAATTACTTCTATATTTTTTATAGTTCTTAGGTACTTATATTTGAGTTACCTCTTAAAAGTTTGACCGTTTGATTTTTGACAGCTGCTCAAGTTATTAGTCGTATGTGGTAGGTTACTCCGATTTTGGTTCGAACTTAGATTTTCTAACTCTTTTGAATAAACATTGATTGGGCTGATTATTGATTTGGTAAATCCTAAACCACTTGAATTTAGGGGAACTATGTTTTGTTGAGTTGATAAGTTGTTTTGTAAAAATTGATTTCTCGTTTGTGAAAAGTATGTTTCACACAAGGTTGAGAGGTAGAAAGTCCACGAGCTAAGTTTAAACCTTAGAGGATTTCACTAAGTTCGTCAGTTCTGTGTGGCCCATGACTTTCTTTATGGATTGTAGTTAACATTTTAAAGTTTGTATTATAAAGTTACCAGTTTTGAGTTTAGGTTATATAGTTCACTACCTTTATTAAAAACCTGTCATTCTAATTTTGTGAATGTTGTAATGTAAATTACTTTGAAAATTGAATTTGCATTATAGAGGTTATTAGTGCTCTGATTACTATGGAATTGGGTCAAGGTGTTACATTATATATCAACATCTTTACGAGCAAAGAGATTCAATAGCATTCTTGTTTTACTTCTCATCAAAACAACGAGGCCACAATAATTATCGTGCCAAATGGAGTTCAGATTTAGAAGTCTATTACAAAACTCAAAGAAATTAGAATGGCACATATTTCTTATCCAATTATCTCCTACAGTCCTACTGATATACAGCAGATGTGTAGAATTGGGATACTATGACAAAACCATAAATGTATACAACTATTTCCAATTGCTAATTTTTAGGTCCTCAATCTTCCTGACTTAAAATTCAGTCTTCTTCCAAAAAAATCCTTCAGATTCTAAATCACACTAACTTCTAAATACTTGGAAAGGGAGGTTTACTTTTAGTCACATCAATGAAGTTCAAGTTGGTGCCAATTTGAGCTGTACAATGGATTCTATTAATACATCAACATAGCCGCCACCAAGCTGTTGCCCACATCTAACCCTTGGGATGTTCATGATACAAACACCACCAAGCATTCAGCTCTAACCCATGCCATCATCATCAACACTCAATTGGCATTGCCTTACCTTCACCTCCTTTTCCTCATCCCTCCATTCTCCACCTCAACACCTCCACCGTCACTACCACCCTCATCACACCAATATAACCATCCTCATCATCTTCACCAACAGTCTGCCAAGAGAATCCATCTTCTCACCAGTGCAATATGGTGCATAAAAACTGTCAAGCTCTATTGACTATTGGTGATAAGTATTACCTTCCATGCTTATTCTGGTAGCACATGAAATGCATGAGAGATAGAATCAACAAGGATCAGAGACTTGGGAATCTATGTAAAGTAGAGGCATTACCTCTTTCATTTTATCTTGCTGTCCAATTCCGATAAATTCTCTTCAGAGTTATAAAGACCCGAGTGATAAAAGCATCTTTTCAGAAAACTGATCCATTTTGTCATCACAATTTTCCCAGCGAGACCCCTTTCCCACATTTACAACTGGAGACAGAAGACATAGTAGTT
>CAUOFW020002769.1:0-22400 GCA_963454935.2 Ilex paraguariensis
AAAAAAAAAAAGGAAATATGAATAGTTTCTATCTTAGATCAATATTTTTTTGTGTGTTTCAATTTTATTTTGATTTAACTTTGATTAAACTATTTTAACACGGGATTTATGCAAAATTACCAAATATGGGTTAGCCTTGACGGGCGTAATTCACGTAAGATCCCTTCAAATTCATTTAATTAATGAGTCGTGTGCAAAATAATTTATTTACTCAACTTGGGCAATTAGTTACACGAGACGGGACGAGACATTGTTGCTCCTACAATTAATTAATTGCACCAAGTTTTATTGTTTTTTCTCCATAAATAGAAAAGACAAAAGATAATTGATGGCTTTCTTCTCATTAATGAGTTACGAAATTTTCCTCACCAACTCTACTACTTTCCATGGAAGTAAATCCAATTATCTGTAACCGATGAGAGTTAATAGGATTACAGAAATCTAAGCCAACCTACCAATCTGGGTTCAGCCCAGTAACTGCAAATTAGTTGGGATGCTCCCTTTAAAACATTAGGCCCAATANAACCTACCAATCTGGGTTCAGCCCAGTAACTGCAAATTAGTTGGGATGCTCCCTTGAAAACATTAGGCCCAATAACTTAATTTTGGGCTAATTCAGCCCAATACGACTAGTACTATCATACAAAGTTGTTTAAAATTTTAAATATCTACAATCACTCGTTAACTATACTTCTTGATTAGACTACTGAGTCACCAACAAGAATCAAACCCAAGATGTTTGAATCTTCAGTTCATCCAAAGTTAAACCTTTGACACCACTATATATAATACAAGTGTGGATAGTTGGAGGTAATTGCTCACCAAACTAACTAACCCCTTTCAGGGCATGATATACAGCCCAATCGTTTGTTTAAGAAAATGTCCGGACCAATTAGCTGATTCTGGAGGTGTACAAACTAATTAATTGAGCCCAATGGATGATGATATGAGGGGAGTTGCACGCCAAAGAGTTTTCAAGGCCGAATTGGCCCAATTCATCCAAACAGCATTTGCATATATATATATATATAAAGCAACCGCTCACTTAGTCATCATGTAACAATGATTAAGTTACAAAAAGATTTATTCTTTATGCCCGAAATGGATGAATTAATGAAAGATTACATGTCTAAAAGAAATGAATCTAATAGACTAAACTTTCATCAGAGATTCAACAGTAAAGAACGAATCCAAATTAGAGAACATTGGGTGAAAATATTGTACAAAATAGAATCAAAAATTTTGTTTTTTACATTTTTAAAAACCCATTATACAGAGGTAAAAGTTGTCACAAAACACAAATGGAAGACTGAAACAGCTACAATTTTAGCTAGTCATCCCCCTGTTGAAACTTTTTCCTTACCATATATGAATACTGAAATTATTGCTTCACCCTTTAAGATTCCTGCAAATGAATCTAAAAAGAAAACAACATAACAAAATAGTTTAGCAAAGTTTGAAAGAAAAATAGTTGAACAAAATAATTTTTCTAACAAAAACCTTATAACCATGGGAAAACAGTTAGACAAAATTGAAACTAAATTAGATGAAATTAGACCATCTTCTGGTAAAAAATTAGAAAAATCTCTAATACAACTACCTGAAGATAGATCTAACTTAGGAATCAAAGATTCAATCAATATCCAACAAATTGATCAACTATTTAAAAAATTAGAAGCTAAAACCGAATCGTCCAAAATAACTGTTATCAATCAACAAATAGTTTTATAAATTTCTTTACGAGGAACTTTAGGTATATTCCATCCTAACCAATTAGGTTGTTTTTACTCACATTCATATTCTTCTTCATTTACTATATGAGGTATAGTACTAGATGAAGATCTAGATGAGCTAGTCCTAAAATTAGATCTGAATAATCTACTCATACTTAAATCTAATTTCTTTTCAAATTTTAAATTACTTATTAATTTTAACTACTTGATACATACCCCCTAACATATAACCCTCAGTTTCTCGCCTAAAATCCCAAAAACTGCCATACCTGGACTTACACATAGGATACACATGAGGCTTACACACTCTTAAGTAGACAAAGGCGGGGTGATCAAGTGAGATTAAAACTAGGAAGTGATTTAAGAGATGAAAATAAAATATAAAGATTTAAAACGAGTAAGACGATGCAAATAGAATTCTAAAGATACCTATCCAGGCCGTCAAATGACTTTGATACCAAAATATACAAAGTGCGAAAATTCTGAATGAAAGCATTGCACAAGATATAAATATAAAATGGAATATAACAATAGACAAAATAACTTACAACACTAGTCTACTGGACTAGTTCTTGTACAGCATCAAGGATAGAGCTCTCTATTTGCATTATTATAGAGGCTTGGATACAAAATATGTGAATAGTGTTATTCTTGATTTACCATTCATATATCTATTATACCCTTTTACAATAGATACCCATGGTATAACCACAAAACCATTTGGTCATTCTGTACATTTTAACTTCATCTCTGAACCATAGGTTAAGAATTTAAGGCAACTAAAGGAATGTTCGGTTTCCTTGTCCCTTAACCTTATTACTCAAAAAACTAACCAAGTAAGATTTTTCAAAGAAGAAATTCATCAAAAAAGAATTAAAACTCAGCTATCCAACGCAATCTTAATCCAGAAAATTAAAGATTTTCAACATAAATTGGAGGCAGAGGTATGTTCCAATCTTCCTTTGGCTTTTTGGTACAGGAAGAAACACATGGTTAAACTTCCTTACATAAAAGGATTTAGGGAGAAAGATATTCCAACTAAATCACGACCCATTCAAATGAACTATGAAACGATGAAAATCTACAAAAAAGAGATTTCTGAGTTACTAAAAAATAGTGTCATTAGGAAAAGAAAATCTCATCGGTCATGCACAACTTTCTATGTCATTAAAAATGCTGAATTAGAAAGAGGCACACCAAGACTTGTTATAAATTATAAACCTTTAAATTCTGTTCTAGAATGGATTAGATATCTAATTCCAAATAAACATGATCTTATTAAAAGACTTAATAATGTTATAATTTTTTCAAAATTTGATTTAAAAAGTGGTTTTTGACAGATTATGATCTCTCCAGAAAACAGATATAAAACTATTTTTACAACACTCTTTGGTCATTATGAATGAAATGTAATGCCCTTTAAATTAAAAAATGCACCAAGTGAATTTCAAAATATTATGAATGAATTTTTCAATTGCATTAGTCATTTCTCTATTATCTATATAGATGATATTCTCATCTTCTCGAGATCAATAGACGAACATTGGAAACATCTTAATACCTTCTTAGAGATAGTCAAACACAACGGTCTAGTCATCTCTGCTAGCAAAATTAAGTTGTTTCAAACCTCAGTAAGGTTCCTTGGATATAATATTCAACAGTCAACCATTGTTTCTATCAGCAGATCTATCCAATTTGCAGATAAATTTCCTGATGAAATTCTTGACAAAACCTAGTTACAAAGGTTTCTAGGATCTCTAAACTATGTTTCTGATTTTTATCAAGACCTTAGAAAAACTGTTAAACCTCTCTATGACAGACTTAAAACCAACCCTCTAGCTTGGTCTTCTGTTTATATTGTTATTGTCAAACAAGTCAAGCAATTTATTAAAACGTTGCCTTGTCTTGGTATTCCCTCTGTTAATTCCTTTAAAATCATTCAGACTGATGCCTCCGATATCGGCTACGGTGGTATCCTCCTTCAAAAAGAATCTCCTAATTCTTCTGAGCAACTTATCTGCTTCCATTCTGGAGTCTGGAACAACGCACAAGTAAATTATAGTACTATTAAAAAAGAAATTTTAGCTATTGTTTTATGTATCTCAAAATTCCAAGATGATATACTTAACCAGAAATTTCTTGTCAGAATTGATTGCAAATATGCTAAATATGTTTTACAAAAAGATGTTGAAAACATTGCTAGCAAGCAGATTTTCGCTAGATGGCAATCAAAAATAATAATGAAACTTGTCAGCTTCTCAATAAATAAGCTTTAGAAAAACATAGAAAGAAAGGTTTCAACTTTATCCATCTTGGGTTAGTTCAAGTTGCAATCAAACCTTTAATGCAAACTGGAAAAGATGCAGTTGTTCTATTAACCTTAAGAGATGCTAGGTTTCGCAAATACAAAACCAGTATCATAGGGATAATGGAAGCAGGGCTTAATAATGGGCCAGTTTACTTTGATTGCTATCCAAACTTTCCTTTAAGTTTAGGATGTAAAAATACNTTTTAATGAATCTTCTTTAGAGGAAGATATTGATCAAATCTCATCCGAAATCGAATTTCAACTATAGTCTCTATGAGTTTACACCCAAGAGAATTACAATTAATTAAAAAAATATTTAATGAAGAATTGTATCTTCTTGAATATGAAGAATTTAGGAATTGGTATTTTAAAACTGTGAATCCTAATGATCTAAAAAAATATAAAGAAATATTTTACCTTTATATAGCAAGAAAAAAAAAGAATAATTCATTTTGTTAATTAGTTTTTAACCTATTATGTTCCACCCACTATGAATCAATTAAACGTAATTAAAAATTTTCAACATAAATGAGAAACAATGAATGGTAAAACTATAATTAGTTTTTATCCTCCAACAACTGATGTCGTTAAACTATCTTTAAAAAATTCTGAAGACATTATAATGAATGCTTGTTGTGCATGAACAAATATTTCTACAAGACAAAATAACTATACAAATATTTGCTTACATGTTGTAGGACAGCATTTGACTAAATTGAAAATTTAGTATAAGAACAAAAATTTGAAACTTCGTCTTTAATATCCCTAAAAGAAAAAGAACTTGAGCAAGTAAATATCAAACCATCTGTGGATACATCCACATTTAATCTCCATAATAAATTTGACGATGAGTTCATAAATGCACTCAAACAAAAATTATCTAATATATCACTAAATATAAATTCCCAGGATGAGAATATAGAGCAATCTAAAACTGAATTTCATCAATTAGAAGACTCTTTACACTACATGCAGTCTAAAGAAATAAATAAATTTGAATTTTCTAAACCAAATCTAATGTATATTCCCAAGCAACTCCTATGAGAACTTATTATCCAAGACCTTCTCCTCAAGACATTTTAAATGATGGAATCTTTTTTACTGATCAAATNTATTCCCAAGCAACTCCTATGAGAACTTATTATCCAAGACCTTCTCCTCAAGACATTTTAAATGATGGAATCTTTTTTACTGATCAAATTGGATAAGATGCTTCTTCAATATATTATTGGAATATTGATGGTATGTCCGAATATTTAATTCATCAAATTTTGTATAGAATGCTAATGTATGCATCTATATGTAAGGCTAATCGAAATTCTGATCTCACAATAGTTAAATTTATAACCACCGGTTTTACTGGCCAATTAAAAGGCTGGTGGGATAACAATTTGAGTCCACTTCAAAGACATGAGATTTTAAATACATTAAAAATTATAACAATTGAAGATGGCAGCATTACTACCTAAGAAGATGTTGTTTATACTTTAATACAGACTATATTAAAACACTATGTAGGACTAGGCCTGCAAAGTACCGATAAAAGTAAAGAACTTTTAATGAATCTAAGATGCCTCACTTTAACACATTTTAGGTGGTATAAAGACGTATTCTTAGCAAAAGTTTTGTTAAGATATAACGTCAATAATGAATTCTGGAAAGAAAAATTTATATTTGAATTGCCTAGTCTATTGTTGAAAAAATAAAAATTCGTTTAAGACAAAAACATGGTGGATTTAAAATTCCTTATGAAAATTACACTTATAGAGAATTAATTTCTAAATGTATCTCAGAAAGATTAGCCCTTTGTAATGATTTAAATTTAAAAGCTCAATTAAAAAGACAAAAATTAACTGGTAGAAATGAAGTCGGAGAATTTTGTAATCAATTTGCCTACCATTTAGATATACCTAAAAGAAAAATAAGGTAAAAGAAGATCTTATCCTACGCCTTAGAAGAAGCCAAATAGATTCTATAAAAAAACCTTAATAGGGACAAAGCTATTAAAGAAGAAAGTAAATCTACAAAACCTACTAAATCATCCAAAGAAAAGGATAAAAAGCCTATCACTTGCTTTAAGTTTGGAAAATTTGGACATGTTGCGTCCAAATGTTTAACTAAACAACAAATTAATAAATTAATAATGGATGAAGACCTTAAAGATAAGATTTTAAAAATTGTTTTAAATTCTGATTGTGAAGATAATGATTTAATAGAGGAATCATCTTCTGAACAATATAATATAAATGAAATAAGTAATTCTTCTTCTTCAGAAAGTAGTTTGGAATAGGATAAAGCTTGCTCATCTTACTGTCAAGCCCAGAATAATTATTATAAAGTTATTTTAGATGTTAATGGATTAAGTATAAATACTTTGGTTTTAGAAAAAATGAAAGATAAAAGGGAGTTAAACCAAAATTTCATTCATAAAGAAAATCATTTAACTAACTTAATTTCTAACTCTTCCGAAGGTTATATTGCAGGAAAAGTCCAAGCAATTCCAATATTGAATTCTAACTCAGATTCATTTTCTTTGGACATTATTGACAAATCTCCAAAACTTTTTGACTATATTTGTGATTATGCAGGTGAAGATATTTTTAGTTTTGTCTCTACCTAGCGTAATAATTATTGTAAGATCTCACTTTGGTGTCTATATTGCAATGTCATGGAAGATCAATTAATTGATCATATCCGTATCTTTTTGATAAGAATTACAAGAGCCCAAAGAACGTCTTTAAAATTTCTTCTTATACTTGAACTTAATGACTGGTATTACGATTGGAAATATAAATAATTGATAAAAAATATTGTCCCTGAAGGATTTTGTCAAAATATGATAAATAAACTTTGTGATATAACAGTTAGAACACAAATCTTTGCATATAAAAATGCATATTATTCTGATGAATATAAAACTACTTTTTATGCATATAAAAGTGCATATTATTTTAATTCATATGATGATGCATATTATTTTAATGCATATAAAAATACTTATTATCCTTCACTTACTATAAAAAGATTATCACGTAAAGGTGATATTGATGCTAACCCATTAAAACAACTTAAAGTTGTTGGAGCACCATTGTCATTCAAAAATGACAATAAAGACTACGTACTAATAGATAAATCTCTCTCTATAATTCTTAAAGATTTATCAGTATCTCCATATAGGGAGAATAATATCTTTTTGGTATTATTAGAAGAATATATCCCTATGAATCTATGAAAAAATTATTTGACTTGTATAAAGACAAAAGTTTGTCCTTAAAAGATAGTGATATAATAACAAAGCCAATTATTTTCTCACTCGAATTCTTTATTCCATGGAATTGGGTGTAGACTTTGGCTTATGATTTTAATTACAACAGACATCCCAGATTAATCAGAAAATATCATGTTCGTTACTGAAAGAATTATCCTACTGACTTTAAATGTCAGATTATTGAAGAATGTCTTAAAGACAGATAAAAAAGAAGATAAAGCTTCACTCTCTACATCTATTGTTCCTAGCACCAGTATAAATAGTAAAACTAATTTTAATCCTGTTGAAGTTCCTAATGATCAAATTAAGAAAAAAAAACTTCATTTAAATATTGAGCAGCTTAAAGCAATATTCATGGAGGAGATGCGTCTTCAAGTGATGTCTACATTNCAGCACCAGTATAAATAGTAAAACTAATTTTAATCCTGTTGAAGTTCTTAATGATCAAATTAAGAAAAAAAAACTTCATTTAAATACTGAGCAGCTTAAAGCAATATTCATGGAGGAGATGCGTCTTCAAGTGATGTCTACATTCGGAATGGGCAAAACCGAAAAGATAGATCTCGCTAATACTCCAACAGTTGCCATAAAAGACAAAGGGAAAAATAAAGTTAAGGAGGAAAGTAAGAAAACAATCTCTCCTATTGCCTCTAATGATAATTTTATGAATTCTCAAGGATATATCCCACTTAAAGGTGATGTTACTATTTATGAAGATTTTTTAAATGATGATATGAAGATAAACTTTCATGATAACACCAGCAATATGTTGTATAATTTGTTTTACAGAAAATGATCAAATAAAGCTGAATTCTCAGATAAAACCGACCCTGAGGAAGTGACTACAAAAGCTGTGAATAGTGTTCAGTATTATTGATGTATGCACTGACATTAATGCACATTATTAAAGTTGTGAACAGTATAAAGTTGTAAATAGTATAAGTTAGTTTTAAAATCCGGATTTCATGTCCAGCTTCTATAAAAAGGGGTGCAGGCCCGACCTGTGGAGCACCACCCCCTAGACTGCATCTTATACCTACTCCACTCCTTCCTCTCTCCTCTCCTTTCTTGCACCCTCTCTGAACCATCTCTCTCTTGTAAAAACCTTCATCTGTCATCTTCCACCACTATTACTGTAAGTGTATTTTGTACATAAGTTGGAATTAAATAAAAAGTTTTCGCTGATATTTTGTCTATAGATCGATTCTCTCTCTCTCTCTCTCTCTCTATATATATATATATATATATATATATAAAAGCTTCCACATCATGCTCTTTTAAATATTTTCCAAAGTGTTTCTCACGTCATTATTTTATGTGCCTTATTTTTCATGCCTCCCATATAAAACATATGCATTGGTTGTCTTCGATTCATTGTTATTCTACCCAAAAGGCAGGCAATTGTCAACAATGAGGGCAGTGCTTCTAGCATCCACACTATGCAAGGGAGCAAAACCACAGCCTCTAAAAGTATTGTTTGGTATTATTATAAAATAAAAAGTGGGGTTACAATTCAATTTATTGAAATTATATCCAAAACACTTCACACACACTTCATCGAGCGATGTTGACTTGGCACTCTCACCACACATCCCTCTGCTATTGCAAGCTCAACCGTATGAGTCTTCGTCACTTGGAATTTAGGTCACCACAATTATTATGATCGTGAAATTGAAGCAGGTATTCGACAAAGACCAAACATAGAACAAGTTGATAACTTTTTTCTATATGGGTCTACTAATAATACCTTAATTTTCCTGGCATTGGCCAACTATCTTTGACAAAGAAGATAAAAACAAAAAAGGTGTATATCAATGGATTAGGTTGATTGCCGTGGGGTCTCGGGGCAGTGAGAAATATGAAAATAATGCTATATAATTTAAATAAAACTCATAAAGTTACGATCTAAACGTATATCATTTTTTAAATGAGTGAGTCCTATTAATATTTTCAGTAAGACTCACTCATTCAACGCTCATCCAAAAGATAATATATATTTGGGTTGTAATTTTTAGATTCTATTTGAATTGTGTAGCATTTTTCTAGTATAAAATGGATAAAATAGTAAGTAAAAAGTGAGTCATTTTAAATGTTTATAATTCCACACCATCTTCTTTAGTGGCAGACATCTTTGATATGATAATTTCCACTAGTTATTTGTATTTTAAATTTGATAGTAATTGACCGACCTTCCCATGGTTTCATTTATTCGATGGCGTGGATTTTTGAATAATATAGAACATTATACATCGATAAAATTAAATAAAAATATAAAACACCATAATGATCTAAATCGTATAAATTTGACGACTACTCTTACAACATACATTTTAAATTTTAACTACGCTAAATTTATCAATCTACTCTTATCGGATAACCCTAATTTCTCACAACACAATACTTTGTAAAATGAAGTCATACTCTAAACTATCTACAGTTCATTCAACATTAATCATTGAAGGCTCTGTATCTGACTGCAAGCCCACTTCCAATGAGTTTGTGACCCGCAGAGTAGGAACAGTTTTCATTCATTTTTTACAGTGGTTCTAGTTGATGTGGCCTCGAGCAGGGCCGGCCCTAGGCATACGCCACTTAGGTGGCTGTTTAGTTTTTTGATGGTCTTTTGTAATAGAATAGTTTGAACTCAAATGACCTAATAAAATTATAAAAGAGATTCCTATCATTATATTACACAATGGCTCATTGCGAAAAGAGTGTCTAACAACTGTTCTACTACTTTTAATAATCTCTCAAACAATCAGACCGAATCTCTTTTAATATGTCAGGCACATGTAAGTTCTCTCTCTCTCTCTCACAAACACATACAATGTAAATGATTGTTAATGTTAAATAAGAAATAACTGGAACACTCGAACAAAACAAAAATTTTCAGTAAGAAAAACATTTTTCAAAAGAAATCATACTATTCCTTTTATCTAATATAGGTTTAAAATATTAAAAATAGATAAAATATTTTTGACTCTTAATTTAGTTTTAAAAGATTAAATTCTTTGTGATGAAAGTTTTGAAAAAATATGGTCTCAAACTTGAATTTTTTTTTTAAACGTGACTTATTGTATATTTTAATTTATTTTTACGAAAAAATCTTAAGAACTTTCATATGTACAAACTATAAATGGGAACAACGATATAATGATACATAAAAAGATTAGATTATTTTTCAAATGCCTCCATTACTTATTGAATATTGTAAATAATGTCACTTGAAGAAAAAAAAAATTGAATTATAAATTGATAAAATTTTATCTACAATCAATTATGCTATCAGAAAAATGAAAAAGATTAAGTATGTTATCTACTGAAAATTGTTTATTAGTAAAGTATCAATTTAAAATCCTGATTAATATTTTAGCATCTCAAAAAATAAAAAAAATTTATTAAATGTTATTATTTAATATTATGTATATTAATCAAGTATATATATTAGCGGGGCCTTGTTTACCATTTCGTCTAGAGTCCCCGATAACGTTGGGCCGCCCCTGGCCTTGAGTTGAGACTTGAGTCCCATGGGTTTCAGAGCACATATCTTATGGGTCTTTCGTCAAAAAGAAAAAGTAACAAAATCACTAAAATCTGCTGTCAAGAATATTGCTAGGTGGGTTGGTGGATGTGGTTGCTCGGAGACGTAAGGGTGGGTTTAGAAAGTTGGAACAAAATGGCGGCATTAGCCATAAGAATGTCGGGAGGCTGAGAAGCTTTGAAACTTCTCTGTATGTCATGATGAGCATATATACATTAGTTGAGTTAGATTTAGATTTAGTCCTAGGAAGAAGAAATATTTATCACTCCAACTTGTTTAGTGGGAGACAAATTGTGACCAAACCCTTCAAGACTTCTATACTGCAAAATTATTTCATTTTAGAATATGATCACCATGACGTCTAGAACAAGCCTCTCTCTCTCTCTCTCTCTCTCTCAATATCAATTATTGACTCAGGGATACTAATTGTTGAACAATCAAAAGAAATACAAGAGATAAGAAAAGAGGAGGCTAGGGTTTTATTGATACTGCATAATTCAATTGAATACAATGAAGTTATTTAACCTAAATACAAAGAGACTATATATAAACTAAACAATGTAGGAAAAGTAAAGGACTATTCTACCCTTAATAAACAAAATAACCATATATTTCTTAACACTATTGTCTCTCGGAGAGCTCTAACACACATAGGTCGCAATGTCGCAGCATAGTATTGAGTAATACGATCTAAAAGAAAATGTTGAACATGACGAGGAATTGAAGTCATGGCAGATGTATTATAAGAGGATTAAATATTAGNGAGAAAACAAAAACGGAAAATAGAATGCGACTTGGTAAAGAAATCTACAATTTGCAAAGAAGAAAAGCAAAGGACAAAGTAATGGTGTCATGCTTGAGATGATGACGAGTAAGGTGACAATCAATCTCAATGTGCTTAGTTCGTTCATAAAAAATCGAGTTGTGAGCAATCTGAATAGAACTCTGGTTGTCACAAAACATAGTAGTTGGATGAGAAAGAAAAACTCTCATATCTGCAAATAACCAACGTAACCAAACAATCTCTTTGGTAGTAGATGNCAATTATTGACTCAGGGATACTAATTGTTGAACAATCAAAAGAAATACAAGAGATAAGAAAAAAGGAGGTTAGGATTTTATTGATACTGCATAATTCAATTGAATACAATGAAGTTATTTAACCTAAATAGAAAGAGATTATATATAATCTAAACAAGGCAGGAAAAGTAAAGGACTATTCTACCCTTAATAAACAAAATAACCCTATATTTCTTAACATCTCCCCTCAAACTCACGATGCCGCAGCGACAAGCATCGAGAGTTTGCCAACTAGAAAACAAAAACGGAAAATAGAATGCGACTTGGTAAAGAAATCTACAATTTGCAAAGAAGAAAAACAAAGGACAAAGTAATGGTGTCATGCTTGAGATGATGACGAGTAAGGTGACAATCAATCTCAATGTGCTTAGTTCGTTCATAAAAAATCGAGTTGTGAGCAATCTGAATAGAACTCTAGTTGTCACAAAACATAGGAGTTGGATGAGAAAGAAAAACTCTCATATCTGCAAATAACCAACGTAACCAAACAATCTCTTTAGTAGTAGATGTCATAGCACGATATTCTGCTTCGATTGAAGATTGAGAAACAATAGATTGTTTCTTGCTCTTCCAAGAAATAAGAGAATCACCCAAAAAGATACAGAAACCAGTAACAGATTTACGATCTGTGGGATCACTACTATGATCAGCATTAGAGTATGCACACAGCTCCAAGGAAGAGGTGGATGGAAGTAAAAGNCGCAGCGACAAGCATCGAGAGTTTGCCAACTAGAAAACAAAAACGGAAAATAGAATGCGACTTGGTAAAGAAATCTACAATTTGCAAAGAAGAAAAACAAAGGACAAAGTAATGGTGTCATGCTTGAGATGATGACGAGTAAGGTGACAATCAATCTCAATGTGCTTAGTTCGTTCATAAAAAATCGAGTTGTGAGCAATCTGAATAGAACTCTAGTTGTCACAAAACATAGGAGTTGGATGAGAAAGAAAAACTCTCATATCTGCAAATAACCAACGTAACCAAACAATCTCTTTAGTAGTAGATGTCATAGCACGATATTCTGCTTCGATTGAAGATTGAGAAACAATAGATTGTTTCTTGCTCTTCCAAGAAATAAGAGAATCACCCAAAAAGATACAGAAACCAGTAACAGATTTACGATCTGTGGGATCACTACTATGATCAGCATTAGAGTATGCACACAGCTCCAAGGAAGAGGTGGATGAAAGTAAAAGACTCTGAAACACTGTACCCCAAAGATACCTCAAAATACGAAGAACCACTGCTCAATGAACTGTAGTAGGAGAAGCAACAAATTGACTAACAACATGAATAGCATATGCAATATCTGGACGAGTAATAGTGAGATATATCAAGCTCCCAACAATAGTACGGTATAAAATAGGATCTGACAAAGGTAAACCATCAGAAGAAGNAGTTGTCACAAAACATAGGAGTTGGATGAGAAAGAAAAACTCTCATATCTGCAAATAACCAACGTAACCAAACAATCTCTTTAGTAGTAGATGTCATAGCACGATATTCTGCTTCGATTGAAGATTGAGAAACAATAGATTGTTTCTTGCTCTTCCAAGAAATAAGAGAATCACCCAAAAAGATACAGAAACCAGTAACAGATTTGCGATCTGTGGGATCACTACTATGATCAGCATTAGAGTATGCACACAGCTCCAAGGAAGAGGTGGATGAAAGTAAAAGACTCTGAAACACTGTACCCCAAAGATACCTCAAAATACGAAGAACCACTGCTCAATGAACTGTAGTAGGAGAAGCAACAAATTGACTAACAACATGAATAGCATATGCAATATCTGGACGAGTAATAGTGAGATATATCAAGCTCCCAACAATAGTACGGTATAAAATAGGATCTGACAAAGGTAAACCATCAGAAGAAGAATATTTTGCGTTAACCTGAATGGGAGTATCTACAGTCTTATTATTAGTAAGTCTAGCTCGCTCAAGAATATCTGTAACATATTTCGACTGAGAAAGAAGATAACCTCTAGGTGAGCAAGTTACCTCAATACCCAAGAAATATCGTAGAGAACTCAAATCCTTCATTTCAAACTGTCTNACGATCTGTGGGATCACTACTATGATCAGCATTAGAGTATGCACACAGCTCCAAGGAAGAGGTGGATGAAAGTAAAAGACTCTGAAACACTGTACCCCAAAGATACCTCAAAATACGAAGAACCACTGCCCAATGAACTGTAGTAGGAGAAGCAACAAACTGACTAACAACATGAATAGCATATGCAATATCTGGACGAGTAATAGTGAGATATACCAAGCTCCCAACAATAGTACGGTATAAAATAGGATCTGACAAAGGTAAACCATCAGAAGAAGAATATTTTGCGTTAACCTGAATGGGAGTATCTACAGTCTTATTATTAGTAAGTCTAGCTCGCTCAAGAATATCTGTAACATATTTCGACTGAGAAAGAAGATAACCTCTAGGTGAGCAAGTTACCTCAATACCCAAGAAATATCGTAGAGAACTCAAATCCTTCATTTCAAACTGTCTAGCTAACTCTGTCTTCAAAATTGAAATACAATTAATATCATCACCAATAATAATTATGTCATCAACATATAAAGACAGAATGATACGACCTGCATCAGTGCACTTAACAAAAAAAAACAGAATCATGACTACTAGAAATAAACCCAAGAGAAGAGATCACAACAGAAAATTTCTTAACCAAGCACGAGGTGCTTGTTTGAGATCATATAACGCTTTCTTGAGCTTGCAAACATACCCAGAATTATGTGAAACACCAGGAGGGGGAGCCATATAAACTTCTTCTTGAAGATCCTCATTCAAGAAGACATTTTTAACATCAACTTGAGAAATATGCCACTGACGAACCGAAGCAACTGCAATAAGAGTACGAATAGTAATCATTTTTGCAACAGGAGCAAATGTCTCCTCATAATCCATACCATACTGTTAGTTTTGTATCTCTCAACAGATCCATCAGAATTGGTATTAATCTTATACACCAACAAAAACCAACAACACTCTTACCAGGAGGTAGAGGAATCAAATTCCAAGTACCTGTCTTATGCAAAGCAAAATGTTCCTCATCCATAGCTTGTTGCCAAAGAGGGTCAAGAATTGCCTCTTTATAGGAAGAGGGCTCAGAGAGACATTGAATAGAAGCTAAAAAATAAGTAAAAGATGAACAATAACAAGAATAAGTAAAATCTGGTAACTTTGTAGACTTACAAATGCGTGTGGATTGACGTAGAGGTGAATCCATAATCTCAGACGGAGCTTGAAGGACCATAGGAGAGGAGGTAGCTTCAGGTGTGCTAGAGAGCAAAGTGTCAGTACCTGTAAAATGATCAGTGCTGGTATTTGAAGTACTAGAAACCTGAGATGACAAACTATCAGAATCTTCAGAAAAAGGATCTATACGAATAAGATTAGATCTAGTCAAGCTATAAGTAGTGGATGGAATAGAAAAGAAAGGTATATGCTCAAGAAAAATAATATGACGAGACACATAAAATTTTTGAGTTATTGGATCAAAACAACGATACGCCTTTTTATCTTCACCATAACTAAGAAACACACAAATAGCAGATCGAGATGACAGCTTGTTGCGTTCAACATGAGGATAAAGAACGAAACAAGTACAACCAAAAACTCTAAATAAAGAATAATCAGGGGCATACCCATACAATTTTTCGAAATGAGAAACACCTGAAATATGAGAAGATGAAATTGTATTAATCAAACCTACAGCAGTAAGAGCAGCTTCACCCCAAAACTCACTAGGAACATAAAAAAACAACAAGAGAGAACGAGCAGTTTCAACAATATGCCTATGTTTTCTTTCAGCAACACCATTTTGCTCAGGAGTATCTGTACACGAAATTTGGTGAATAGTTTCATCTAAGGCAAGCAACTCATCAAATTTATTAGAAGTGTATTCCCCACCCAAATCACACTTAAAATATTTGATAACAGCAGAATATTGAGTTTTGACAAGAGCTCGAAAGGCTGTATATATCTCAAAGAATTCAGAGCGGTGCTTTATTAAATAAATTCAACAATAACGAGTATGATCATCAATAAAAGAAACATAATATCGAGACCCTTTTTTTGTGGCAACAGGAGAAGGTCCCCATACATCAGAATGAATCAAATCAAATGGAGAAGAATAAACAGAAATACTTCGATTAAAAGGTAAAGCTGAAAATTTTGCCAGTTTACATCCACTACAATCAGAAGTATCACAAGTTTACAAATTTCCTAAAGCCCCTGTGGATGCCAAAAATCTCAAACGAGAAGACGAAACATGACCTAAACAAGAATACCATAAATAAAAATTAGAAGAATTAGGACTCAAACAAAAAGAAGATAAATTAGCAGCAGCAGCAACTGACACTTTTAACTCATCCAAAATATATAGTCCCCCTTTTCTATGGCCTGTCCCAATCAACTTCTGAGACTGCAGATCTTGCACATAATAAGAAGAAGAGGAAAAGGTGACTAAATTTTCAGAATCACATAACTGACCAACAGAAACAAGATTTAATGTGAGTTTTGGAATATGATTAAACATTAGGGAGAGACAAGTGAGGTATGACAACAGAACCAACACCTGCTAAAGGCATATGAGTGTCATCAGCTGTCATAACAGGAGTAGAAAATGAAGGAGATACAGAAACAAAAGATGAAGAATCTGGAAACATATGATGTGAAGTACCAGAATCCAAGACCCATACAGAACGTGACATACCTGGAGAACTATGAGGCAACTGACCTTTCTGAAGAAGAAGCAGACATAGCTTATAGCTGTAAGGAGAGAAAATTCTAAAATTGCTCAGTCAAGGTACTAGAATCGATGAAAGGACCTAATTAAACTACTGATGCAGTATTAGACTGTGGTGGTTTGTAACCCTGAGGTGGTCTAGAAGCATTAGATTGTGACTGGTTGCCAGATTTCCAACTTTGAGATTGCTGCTACGATTGATTATGTTGTCTTAACTTAGGCATTGAGCCTTCCCATGACCTTTCTGCTTATAAAAATTGCACTAGTCGAAAGCAGGCCTTGTGTAAGGCTTATTCTGATTATGAGAGAATGGTTTAGAAGGTACCGCTAGCATAGAAGGATCAGAAGTAGAAAGAATTCCCTTGCCAGAATAAGACTTAAGACGTATCTCTTCAGCCAATAACTTACTGACAACTGAGTCAACAGAAGGAAGTGAAAAACGATGCAAAATTGAACCTCTAAATCCTTCAAAATCACTACGAAGTGTCAGTAAAAACTGTACCAACCATTGCTGCTCTCTACGAGCAATATAGGCACCACATGCCTTTAATTCAGCCGATTCTATAAGAGCCAATTGATCCCAAAGATCTGTCATAGGAGAATAAAACTCCTTAATACTCATATTTTTTCTGCTGAAAAGCTCGTATGTCATGCTCCAATTGATACTGCTTTGTAAAATTTGATTGAGTGAATAACCTTTGCAGATGATTTTAAACCTCATTTGCTGTCTCATACTTTGCCAACTGCATACCTATAGAATGCTCAACAGAATTGTTGATCCAAGTAATAATTTTTGCATTATCTACTTCCCAGACATCTATCAAATTAACATAACCCGCATCAGTATTCTTAGTTTTCACAGAAGTTCTACTAACATATCCCCATAGCTTTTTACCCTTAAGAAAATTTCTCATCACATAACTCCAATACGAATAATTCTTTCCATTCAACCTCACACTCACAGACTGAAGCGAATCGTCTCTTGCAATAGCCATAATCAACAAACAAAGAAAACCAGATTGCAAAAATGGAACAAATACCAGATTGCAAAAATGGAACAAATATCAGATTGCTTAAACGGAACAAATACCAGATTGCTTAAACGGAACAAATACCTTCTTAGAAAATTGCATACGCGTAAATTGTGTTTGAGATTAAGTCTTGTCCCATGAAACTTTACTCTGATACCATGTTGAACAATCTAAAGAAATACAAGAGATAAAAAAAGAGGAGGCTAGGATTTTATTGATACTGCATAATTCAATTGAATACAATAAAGTTATTTAACCTAAATACAAAGAGACTATATATAAACTAAACAATGTAGGAAAAGTAAAGGACTATTCTACCCTTAATAAACAAAATAACCATATATTTCTTAACACTATTGTCTCTCGGAGAGCTCTAACACACATAGGTCGCAATGTCGCAGCATAGTATTGAGTAATACGATCTAAAAGAAAATGTTGAACATGACGAGGAATTGAAGTCATGGCAGATGTATTATAAGAGGATTAAATATTAGATTGTACTATTTTTTATTTAATCGAGTCTAATATTTTGTTTGATAAACAAATTTGATATCGTATTGATTTCAAAAATATCTATTAATAATATAGTTATCATATAAAAAATATACGATAGACTTGTATTATGTAAGTATTTTAATACTACCAAGAGATGTAGTATTATAATCGAACTCAAACGTATTATTTTACACATTTACGATTATAACCCCTAACTGATAAAATCAAGTTATCATCAATATAACAAACACTAACAGAGAGTATTTTTGTTAATTCAACACTAATACGATAAAATAATTTCCTAACCAAACAACTAATTTGATTAAATAACCACTATCCAACGTTTATGTTATACATTGTCAAACACTAAATAAAATTATGTATTATTCCAATTCTCTATTTAATCTTGTATTTTGTCCATCTATATTGTGTTATATTGTATTACTATATCTAATTCACCTATTTATAATGCGGCAATCAAACGAGTTTATCGTATAGCGGTATCGTTTTGAAAGGTGTCAAATAGGATACTATTCGATCGATTCGTATCGTTGATATTTAAAACCACGCTCTCACACACACATGTGGACACATTTAAACACAAGAAAACATGTACCGATTGATTTTCAGACACGTCTGATAAAATAGGAGACACTGTGTGTGTGTGTGTGTGTGTGTGTGGAGAATAAATTCTTGGACTCAAGTGTTCCCTTGTAAACCCCAAGACAATACCTTTGTGTTTATCTAAACAAAAGCAGCAACAAGAGAGTTCTCACTGTACCCTTTCAGGGTTCCTTCCAAGCTACAAAAACTTTTCTCTTGGAAGGTCATGAGATATTCCCAAAGATCAGAAAAATCCCTCTTTAATGTATTGATTTTATTAAAATTTCAAAACTACATAGTCTCACTCCACTAATTATTTTAAAAAATTACGAGGCCTCCCCCTAGACTACCAAACTGGTGGTAACATTGCTGCTTAACCAATGCATTGTACTGCTAATTAATTTGATCTACTAGATTGCTTCTTACCCAGGGCAGGTTTTGATAAAGTGGTACGATTCTTCCTTCCGTTATGGTGTGTGTATCATAAGTTTGACTCATAAAAATAATCTATTAATATGCAAACATAAAGTTGAGTATATATCTATCATCTTCAGATCTCTCATAGTGTCAAAAATCTTATGCACTAGACTGTCTTTTTTAGTCAACTTATAGAGAAAGCACGATTATAAACCCAAATGTCTTTAGTTTCATTAAAAAGCAGTATAAAATAATCTTTAAGGGGATAGGAATTTTCATATTGTAGACCATAAAATTATAGCACTACTGATCATATTGGCATTGGGTCCTTCCCCATATGGTTTGGAGGACCCCTTCTGTTGTAAGTATGACGGTCATATCTATATAATAAAGTTCATAGTCTTGTTTATACACAATACAATAAGGACACACAGATGGTTTAGATTTGAAAATTTATAAAATTTTTATTGTAAAATAACCTACAAAAATTATAAAAATATTCATTAAAATTATAAAATTTAGAGATATGATACCAAATTTTTTTTTTCCAATATAGTGGTCTTGTCCTGTTGTTAATTAAGACAATGCCATGTGAAATCCCGTGTGAACAAGTAGTGAAAACTTGATTGTGATGGACCTCGTCGTCAAGTTGTCGTTCAGTGGTTGACTCTTATGTTAGCCTAATTAGGTTCATTTTTAAGAGGAGGAACGAGTGTGGTCAAAAGCCTCATGATCCCACCAATGAAGACTTATTGAATTGGTCTCTGACGGCTCTCCTTTACCCCATCGCTTTTTCCAATAGCAAAAAAAAAAACAAAAAACTTGATTGTGACCAAAAAGTCACAAAACTGTCATCAGCTTTCTATCTCTCAAAACGGCATATCAACCAGGAACTTGAAAAAAAAAAAACGTGATAGTTTCGCTTACAATTTGAAGGAAATTTGTTTATTATACTGGAAGATGCACAAAATAGGTTTATACACAATCAACAGTAGAGTCTATAAATCAGAATAATTAATGAAACAATCAATAAAGCAATTAATAATAGAAAGTAAAGATTGGGTCAACACAAACAACACATAGATATAGAGTGATTTGATCAGGATAACTTATTCCACTTTAAGCACGGCAATGATGATTGGAAAACTTTATTGATAAAGTAGTTGAGGGGAGAGAGAGCACGGACAAGCTTGGTGATGTAACCATGAGAGAGATAGTTTTGTGTGGGATGTAGAGATATATAAAAGGTGTGTCTCTCATGTACAGAAGATTTACAATTTATAGGCACAAAATTTAGTTGAGGCGGTGACGTGATGTGTACGTAAACTATTAGTTTTTCGGAGAGGATAACTATAATTAGAATAAGTACAATTAAAGATAATCATGATCTATAAGAGTGGTTATTCTAATAATTATTCCGCATATGCGCTTATCTTCCTAGATCCCTTAGACTTTAGACCGGGACGAATCCATACATTGGGTTTGACCTACATTATAACTAATTTGAGCTTATCTCATTAATTACGCCTGATCCAATTTGAAGTGGGTTCATCAGTATTCATCCTTAAGGTAATAATGTTTGCTTGGATTGAAAGATTTCAAGGGAAAAATAAATGGAAGAAAGAGAGAGTTCAATTACTTATTCGATACTTCTATTCGGAACTAATTGTTGATCTAATTAGTCTATTTAATTCATTATTGTCATTAGCATGACAGTGAGTTCCAAACATTATTAATTTATAGTAAATAATTAAATTATTAAATTAGCTTTGCAAATTAGATCCATAAAAATTGAATTATTTTAGCTCCACATGTTTTCTTTTCTATCCCAAAGTGGGAAGGTTTGTAAATACACTTCTATCCCAAATGATTTACGCTTCCAAATGATTAAAAAAAAAAGGCACTCTTATCTTTTTAGGGATATACTTTAATCCAGTTCAAATTATGATGGTAAACCATTGTATTCAAGAAAGGAACCAATACAAACATGAACTGTCCGTAATAAAAAAAAAAATGGAGAAAACAGAGGGAAAAAAAAAAAAAAACTTGAGCCAACAGTATACGTCTAGTGGGTCTTTATTTTTTTTGGTCATTGTCTAGTGGGTCCAATAACCTGGAATAATGAAAGTTAGCACAAACAACAAAGAAACTTCCTTTTACTTACCCTGAAAAAAACAAAGAAACTTCCTTTGGGCCTTCTAACACTTCAAAATATTTCTTTTTTTTTCCACCTGATTGAAAAATTAAAAAAATAATAATAATAAATATTATCTTAGGGATAAACTCTACTTAAAAAGTTATACGTAAACCCAACAAGTAAAAGTATATCAAAAATTAGTGTAACACGTACCTTTTGATAACTATTCTTACAACCATGCTAAATTTATGAACCTACTCTTATCGGGTAACACTAATTTCTCACAACACAATACTTTGTAAAATGAAGTCATACTCTAAACTGTGTAAGGATGACCTATTCCATTTTAAGGATGGCAACGGTGGCCGGAGGAACTTATTGATAAAGTAGTTGAGGGGAGAGAGAGCACGGACAAGGTTGGTGATATAGCTATGAGAGAGATAATTTTATGTAGTATGTAGAGATGTATAAAAGGTGTGTCTCTCATGTGTAGAAGATTTACAATTTATAGACACAAAATTTAGTTGAGGTGGTGACGTGATGAGTACGTAAGTTACTAGCTTTTCGGAAAGAATAACTACAACTAGAATAGGTTCAATTAAAGATAGTATTAATCTAGGAGAATGGTTATTCCGATAATTACGTGCGATTATCCTCCTGGATCTCTTGGACTTTAGATCGAACCGAATCCATGCATTGGGCTTGACCTACTTTTTAACTAATTTAAGCTTATCTCATTAATTAAGCCTGACCCAGTTAGAACTGGGCTCATCAATGCTCATCCTTAAGGTAATAATTAGGGATGTCAGTAGACTGAAAAAAAAATGGGTATTCATCCAAATTTATTCCGTTTAGATCAGAAATGAATTATACGTATTAGACGGTGGACGTATACGAGAATACTCGTATAAACTCGTACAAGAATAAAGGCAGGGATGGACTTACACTTACCCCCGCCCCGCCCCGTTACCCGTTATATATATATATATATATATATATATATATATATAT
>CAUOFW020002769.1:22510-39171 GCA_963454935.2 Ilex paraguariensis
TATATATATATATATATATATATATATATATATATATATATATATATATATATATATATACTCTCAAGCCCTTACTAACATATTTACTGTAACTACCAATGTAAAAATATGGTAATCAAACTAACAAGTGGCATTGCTATGTGATAATCTTATCAACTTTTTTTCCTAATTGTTTTTTTTTTATTTGTGCTCACTGATTAAACTATTAGGAGTTTGGATTGATCATGCTCTAAAAACAAAAAAGAGAGAGTAAGATAGTTTTGCATTTTATTGTGGATAGAAATATTGTGAATAGAGGTTAATGAGTTTCTCTGCTAGAGTGAACTAAGAAATGGGAAAAATTATTAAATTAGCAAAATTTTACGTTTTCATCTTTTAACACTTTATGACTATAATATGAATTATAATAACAAAAATTCTTTTAGGAAACTTCAAGTGTAGTGCTATCATTTTTTAGTTCAATTTTATTTTCCTTTTCTTCTAGTCTCTCTAATAATTCTGTTCCTCTTTTTGTAATCCAATGACACTTTAAATAGAATACTTTATTGTTTTGGCTTTTACATTTTGTTATCTACATTATGTGTGTTAAATTATATTAGATTATTTAGAACGTAGTTTGATTATTTAAAATTTTGGATTATGCTACTTGGGCTTGGGCTTCGGCTTCGGCTTCGGCTTCAGCTTAGGCGGGTACGAGGGAAGCGGGTACGGGAATTAGAAATTTATCCGTGGACAAGATGGGGATAAAAACTATACTCGTTAATGAGGGTGAATCGGAGATGGACGGAGTTTTTTTAAGCTGGTACGGGGATAAAGACTATACTCTCCGCCCCCGTTTCGGTCGACTAACATCCCTAGTAATAATGTTTGCTTGGATTGAAAAGATTTCAAGAGGAAAATAAATGGAAGAAAGAGAGAGTTCAATTACATATTCGATACTTCTATTCGGAACTAATTGTTGATCTAATTAGTCTATTTAATTCATTATTGTCATTAGCATGACAGCGAGTTCCAACCATTATTAATTTACAGTAAATAATTAAATTATTAAATTAGCTTTGCAAATTAGATCCGTAAAAATTGAATGATTTTAGCTCCGCAGATTTTCATTTCTATCCCAAAGTGGGAAGGTTTGGAAATTCACTTCTATCCCAAACGGTTTACCCTTCCAAATGATTAAAAAAATGACACTCTTATCCTTTTAAAAATATTCTTTAATCCAGTTTAAGTAACGGTGGTCAACCACTAAATTACTAAAACAAATAAGCAGATGAATTTCACAAAAATTAATAACTAACTTGTCATGTAAGCAAATAATTTTTCACTTTTTTGTCATGTAAGTTCAAGTTAGGTTCACTTTTTCTATTTAAAATTTTATTATTAATTGATAATATCATATTATTAATAATAATACGATATCACCGTTGTATTCGGTATTTACTCGTCTAGTGGGTCCAATAACCTGGAATAATGAAAGTTAGCACAAACAACAAAGAAACTTCCTTTTACTTACCCTGAAAATACGAAGAAACTTCCTTTGGGCCCTCGGGCAGTTTAAAATAGTTCCATTTTTTTTTCCATTTGATTGAAAATTAAAAAAAATATTATCTTAGTGATAAACTCTACTTAAAAAGTTATATGTAAACCCAACAAATAAAAGTATATCAAAAATTAGTGTAACACGTACCTTTTTTTTTTTTTTGTCGAGTACCATAATCAAACCCTTATAGCACGGCTAAATTCAATCCTGCCCTATAAATGTTTCCGCATCATCAGTCCCTCCAGAAAGAGAAAGAGAGAGAGATGAGGGCTGCAAGTGCAAACACACTCTCAACCTCCAGGACTCCATTATGGCGATTGAATTCTCCCCTACCCTATCTCTTTATCAGCGTAGCTCTGACGTTAGGGTTCATTACCATAGCACTCATCATTCTCGTCTGTTCACGGTACCGGAACCAATCTTCCAACTCATGGATTCATTCAGAAGAGAAATCTGAAACTGTGAAACCAAAGAATACCGAGACCGATCTCACGCCGAATATCCTCGTCATCATGGCCGGGGACGAGAACCCCACCTACCTTGCAACGCCGGTGTCTTCTTCTTCAACCCACTGTAGCGTCGGACGTGCCTGAATTGTCATGCTTTGCTGTTGGTCATTGAAGACGACCGATCATGGCTGCAGAGAAAAGTTTTATTTCATCTGAAATGGTTTTTTTTTTTGGGGCAAATAGCACTTTGTACCCCCAAAGATCTTTGAATTCTCAATTTACACTCTTAAAGATTGAAATTCTCATGTTGCATCCTCAATCAAATGAAAAGGCATCAATGTGTTTCATTTTATGAAATTGTGAAAAACATTTTTTATTAGAATTATATAAAATTGAGTATTATGCAAATAATTGTGTATAAAAATAAGATAACATGACAAAAGCAACAGATAAATTTGTCGGAAAAAAGGCAACAAACATTTACTTTTTGACTATATTGCTATTTTTTTTATGTGATTGAGGATGTGAAATTAGAACTTTAATCTTTCAGGATATAAATTGAGATTTTGAAAATCTTTTAGTGTACAAACTATTATTCACCCTATAGTTTTTTCTTTTATTTTTTTCTTTTTATTAACTTCCGTTTTAGTCTTTTAGAATTTCTAAGAACTTGTATTTGTTGATGAGTATGAGTGGATGCCTTGATTTTATCTCTAATCCTTAATAACCAAAAAAAAATTGTCAACTTTTCTTCTTTTATCCTACATTGACAAATTGCAATCAAAATTCATGACCAAGATCTTTTGAGTATTTTGGTCGCCTAGAAAAAAAAAAAATATATTTCAAACGTATCGGTCATAATATACAGAAATATTGGTTGAAATATATAAAAAAATTCTAAAATATTAATTATTAAAATACTTTATAACACTTCGAACAATCTAAAACAACTTAAATCATTTTAATTTTGATTCAATCTTTGATTTATTTTGGTCTCTAAAAACATAGATATAAATTTGTGCATCGCACAAGGTCACCGGAGTATTACTTATTAGAGTAATACTATTTGAACCTAAAAATCTAACTTAATTATTACATAGTACTGTGCTACCAAAATTTATTTTTTGTTTATCATATCAAAAAACAGATTTTAGCCATTAATCTTCTTGTGATTTAGTTCAAATAATTAGGGACTTCACATATTCGCATATTCATTAGGGAGCATTACTCCTTAACACACAAAACTATCTGCAAGAGATCCCACGGCACTTTTGTCGGGGCAGAAGTTAAAGTCTCACCATATGTTTTGGGTATTGAAGAGTAAGTTTAACTCCACCAAACTGTTGTTGTTGGATCAAAATAGATTTTTAAGTGTAAAAAATTGAATTCAGTTACGGGTGGACTCGCTTACCTTTGTCAATCATTTTTTCTTCCTTATTGTAGAACTGTTGAAGTGGTAGATCTTCTCGTAACATTTCACTTTGGTTATTCTTCATTTTTCATTGATAAAGTAGATTTCAACTTCGCGTATGTTACTGCTTTCTTTCAGTCTTCCCACCGCGTTAAGACGACTTTGAGTCTAAATTAAAATGGGACTCGATTATTATTTTGAATAAAATTTCGTGGGTTCATATTCTACTCTGTGAGGAGAATAGTTTGGTATATTCACTTGCTCAAATCGAATAAGAAATGAATGAGAAAATATGTTTTAAAGTGACCCTCTTGAGATGTGGAAATAAAGGTTAAGCAATGTGAAATTTGACATCAATTCCACATTGGTTGAGAAAGAAATTCAACATGGGTATATATAGGTCAAGTTTGCTCTATGGGATTGGACCCTAAGGGGTACCACAGTTTTATGAGCAGAGTGAGCACCTACGTGTCTTCGGTTCGATAATACCCGCACGCCCCCCGCCCCGCCACGATCCGATCAGGCTTGGGTATGGGTGTAGTTTAAACCAATCCCTATCTTTTTAGAGAAAATTTAATTAATTAATTGGGCAAGAATTTCTAAACCAAAATTTAATTTTTGGTATCCGTTAGATTACACTGGTTCGGATGTGTTACTTCCCTTCAGTCCGAAATTGAGTTATGACTGTTCATAAAAAACAGTTACAAGTGGTGTCTACTAATTGGTATTTGTCTTTTTAGGTTGTGTCTTTTAGTATGGTAGCTGTCCGAAAAGTCATTAAATTGTCTACAAATACTCAAGCTCATTATCATTTTATATCAATTCATTTGCTCAGTCCAATTTCGACATTAAGGCAAACATTAGTGCATTACAGTTTGCATATTGGCATTAAGGCAGTGTCTTGGAGAGTACACAATACAAATTTTGGTTCGCTAGACGAATAAATTGGAGTTCTACTTCTACTCATATAAAGATCATTGTATCCTAGGAGGCAGACGTTCGGTGTTTCATAAATACCGTATGTGGGGGCGAAATCTATCTTAAGATCATAGTGTCAAACACTATCTTTGATTTATATCAGCTTCAATAACAGCTCCTCTTCAGCAACCGAGTTAGTATTTATATTACAAAAAGTTACATGTAACTCATTCGTGTAACTCTTTCGTCTTTGTGTGACTCTTTATTGTTATTATTTCATTAGTGTAACTCGCTTCTGTGTAACTCTTTACATAGTTCAAATCAAAAATTTTAATAAGTGATTTTACATTATTTTGACACCAAAAACAACAGTTGTAATTATGAAGATTCAAACCTAAATATTGAGCGAGAAAACTCAAGTTCTTATTCATTGGACCAACTGCTCGATGGTCTGGTGTGTGTTTTTTAAAGTGAAAAGGTAAATAATAATCTTCTTCCACTAATATAATAATTAATGAATTTTCTTGTAACCGTTATTTATAGGGGATCAGAGAGAAATATGTTCCATGATATTATACAAATCTATCATTTTTATTTTTATTTTTATTACATATCATTGTAAAATTATAATATACTCGATTTGGCCCCGTTTCTCACTCGATTTTATTCTTCTTCTACTAATTAGCGTCCATTTTTTAATTTTGGCTCAAATTTTGTTTATAAAATTCCAAAACATACTTGTAAAAAAAAAAATTCAAACACAAAAATGAATGGTTTGGGGTGGGGGGTGGGGGTCTCCAACATCAATAATGTCAATTTTTCAAATTCTTTCGATTGCATCATTGAAAAAAAGATGAAAATAACATGGTTGAATTAGATACCAAATCAATATTGGTGGACGCGGCGACTAGGCGACGAGAAGATATTAATAATAACCTAGGAGAATAACTTTTTTAAGAAAAGAAATATTCTCCTAGGCACTGTGAATCATGGTACACATATTATTGTCTCCATAATTTTACTTTTTTTGCCGTCCAGAGAGATATACTCGGCATATTCTGGGTAACCATGGTCTTACAATTGTACGGTAGAAACATTACGTTAAGGTCTTCAAATGAAATGAAACAAAAAAAAGGCACATAAAGTACAAGGAAAAAGAAACTAAACACGTAACATGATGACTTATTTTGACGACTAATGTTATATTTATCAAATTTTAGGATTAAATTTAGAGTTCAAATGACATGACAGTTCACTTGGGTTTCTTTATTTAGTGTCATATCATTTGGGTCTCAATAAAAATTTCAAATAAAATGTTGTCATGTCATTTGAATTACAAATTTAATTCTAAAATTTGGTCAGTATAGGATTAATGTATTTTGATTGTGCGAGTGATTTTTTCCACACAGAACCCCCCCCCCCCCTCAACCCCTCTCCATGCCCTTGCACCCCACGACGGAGAAATATTCAGTACAACGGAAATATTATATAATAATGTTAACGTAATATTACTAATTAATAATAGCAAAATAAATAAATAAATGGTACTCAAGTGAGCTTCATCTTACCCACTTAATATTTTGTTATACTCTGTTTGGTAGGAATGATAAAAAATAAAAAGGATGAAAATTAGGAGGGATATATTTTCTATATTTCAAATATTTCAAATAAGAATGATACATTTTCCTTTTTTTATGTCGGTTTGGTGGATGAAAAATAAAAATGATTAATATTTTTAAATATTTTTTGTGCTGGCTAAAATTAGGGGTGCAACTTGGGTTGGACAACCCGATTTTAACCCGAACCCAACCTGAAAAAATTAGGGCTTGGGCAAAGGTTTTTAATATTTGGATTGGACTTGGGTCAAAAAACTCTAACCCGAATTCAATTTGGATTGGGTTCGGGTTAAGGCCTCGGATTCACGGGTTCAACCCGAACCTGACAAATAAAAAAAATTATATATATATAAAGCATTAACATTGCTTTTTCATTTTTGGTGTGAAAGCAGATGATTAATAATCATGCATTGTTATGAATGAAATATATGAATTATGTTTTATGAATTTGTCATTATTCCCCCCTCTCTCTGTCTCTCTCACAATGGATTGGTGGCAATGATTTTTATGTTCTATTATGATTTTTATGTTAAAAATTTGGTTGAAGTTATTAGTTGTTAATTTATGTAAATATTATGTAATATATGTATTAGATTTACAAAAACAAATCTATTTTGGGTTTTACTCGAACTCAACCCGAATTGAACCTGTAAAGTAACCCGAATTCAACCCGAACCTGCTCGAATTGAACTCAGGCAGTGCTCGGGTTGAGTTCCTCAACCCGAGATAGGGTTAGGGTTAGGGTTATAGATTATATACCTAGGGTCGGGTTAGAGTTGATTATCCAACCCGCCCGAGTTGCACCTCTACTGACAATCGAGTCGTGTCGTGTCAAATTCGTGTTGAGTCATAAAATTATGAGCCTTTTATATTTCTTGTTCGCATGTCAAGTCATTTTCGAGTTCTTGTTGAATTATAATCAAGTTTATGTCATAAAATTTGTATTGAGTTCGATTCGTGTCATCGTGTTGAGTCAAAAATTTTCACCCCTAGTTAAAATGGAAAAAATATTTTTTTTTAATTTAAATTTTTTAAATTTTTTTTATTTTTTATTTTTTATTTTAAAATTTTTTTAATATATATATATTTTATCATTGTATTTTTATACGAAATTAATATATATATCATATATGTATATATTAAAAGATATATAGACAAATAAGATACATCTCAACACAAATAATTAATTTTTCATCCACTTTTCTTTCAATTTTAGAGTGATTGATGTTGGTGAGTTTGAAAGAAAGTTCAACTACTATTCTATCTTTCCTATTTTTCTTATTTACCAAACATGATATTTTATTTATCCCTCCAATTTTTCATACTTCTATTTTTCCATCATACCAAATGGAGTATTATGCTCTGTTTGATAAAAATGATGGAGAGTAGGAGGAATGAAAAGTAGAAAAGATACATTTTTTATCCTTCAGGATTAAAATGTATGAATGATACATTTTCTTTCATTTGTATTTGGTTGGATAGACAAAAAATAAAAATGAGTAATTTTTTTTCTTAATTTTTTTTTGTGCCAGCTAAGATTAAGGGTGACAATCGAGTCGTGTCGTGTCAAATTCATATTGAATCACAAAATTATGAGTCTTTTATATTTCTTGTTCATGTGTCAGGTCATTTTTAAGTTCGTGTAATAAAACTTATGTAGAGTTTGAGTCGTGTCATCATATTGAGTCGAAAATTTTCACTCGTAATTAAGATGAAAAAAATATTTTTTTAATTTAAATTTTTTATTTTTTTATTTTATTTAATTTTTTATTTTATATATATATATATACATATTTTATCATTTTATTTTATATGAAATTAATGTATACATAATTATATAGACAAATAATATACATTTCAATACAAATAATTAACTTTTCATCCACTTTTTTTTCTGATTTTAGAGGGATTGATTTTGGTGAGTTGAAAGGAATGTTAATTCATCCATTTTTCTATCCTTCCTATTTTCCTTCCTTATCAAACATGATATTTTATTTTTTTCTCTATCTTTCTATCCTTTCAATTTTTCATCCTTCAATTTTTCCATCATATCAAACAGAGCATTAATGTTTGGAGATACTATGTTAGCATTATTGAAATGGTACTATGGCTAATGTCCTAATAAAGTGGCGAGAGAGGTGTGGATTAGGAGAAAATATTTAATACAATGGTGATATCATGTCATGATCAACTAATAGTAAAACTTTAAATTGATAAAATGAACCTCACTTGAATAGTAGTTATTGGTTTGTGTGAGATTTATTTTCCTATTTATTTATATATTATTGGTTGGTGATACCACATATTACTAACGTAATATCACCATTGCAATGAATATTTTTTTGTGGAGTAATGGAATTGAATGATATTGAAAAATGTGTTTGTTGAGTTATCTAACAATAGGATCGTGCAAAGAATATAATATTTTTGGATGAGAAAAAAAATTTTAAAATAAATTTTGTACCATAGAGCATCTCCATTCCTTACTTTTTTTTAAACTCAAATTTAAATTTAGATAAAAACTCCTATAAATATTTTTCAATGCTAGACTCATATCAGGTTAAAAGAGACTTTTTTTTTACTCAAATCAAAGAAAACTAAAATCTATACACAAATCTTTAATAGTAAGATTTTCACCCTCCTTTAAATATTTAATGATTATAATTTACCCTCTTTTAAATTTGAATTTGTCCTCAATTAAATTTAGATTTATCTTCCTTTAAATTTGAGTTTGTCCTCATTTAAATTTGAGTTTTTATTTTTTTTTAATCTAAGTTTTTCTATTAAAGAGATTTATATCAAATCAAGTTTTTTATTTTTTATTTTTTACTCAAATTTGGGTAAGAGTCTTCATTGGATCCTCAAGAAAAATAATAAAGGCTTTAAGCAAATTTTATGAAGAGGTAGGCAACATCTGCTATTTTTTTGTTTTTTTGTCGAACACTATGAAAGAATAGGGAAAGACGATGTTCAAACCCATAATAAGTATTTTCTATTTTATTTATGTGTTCATATCTATCTCCAAATAAAACTCGGACACTTCATAAGCCTTCTTCCATGGGCTTCGGCCCAACCTCTGCCATTACTCATGGGTTGTACTGATCAAAATGATTCACGAAGTCAGGATTAGGGATAGGCAGTGGACGGTGTGGGCGTTGTCTCCATCTCTGCACTTGTTTTAAAAATATTCATTCACTCTCATTAGCAAAAAAAATTTTAATCTCCGTCTATGACAATTAATTTCTATAATTTTTTAAAAAAATTAATAAAACTTCATAAACAGTTTTGCAAGAAAGAGAAAACCTAGTTATAAAACAAATGGATCAAAAAAAAAAGAGAGAGAATGTAAAGTGTTTTTATTTTTTATTTTTTGCCAAGAAAAGAATGTGTGGGTGGGGTTTGTGATATTATATATATGTATTAATAAATGGGTGAGATGTTGGGTGCGGTTTATGTCTTTATGATAAATATATATCACATTCCCACCTCCATTTCGTATACATCCACCGTCCAATACATATAATTCATCTCCGGTCCAAACGAGACATGTTTAGGCAAATTCTCTCTTTTCCCCAATCCAGTGCCAGTTTTGGGGTTAGCCGAACATATCACAAGCCAACTTGGGGATTATCTCCCCCGCATACAGTAATTTACCACATTTCATCATATTTGGAACTTGATTATATAAGCAGGAACTTTAGAATAAAGGGTGAGATAGTACTACTAAAGAAGAAGGAAACTATGCAATGATGTGATGAAGCAAATGCCATCAACACCCACGAGAATGTGTGACATGTTAACGTCCCACCCATGAATGGTGTTAAGAAGAAAGGAGAGTTTTAAGAGATGATCATAAATGGCAGCAAAAGAAAAAGAGTACCAATAATGAAAATGAGTTTTTTTTTTTTTTNATACTTCTCTGCAATCGGTTTACTGATGAACTGGATTTGCTTGAGAAGAACCCAAGAAACCAGAGATCTAGTACATACAAACAACAAAAGGAAGTATTAGCAATATAATTGTGAATCTGAAAAGTAGACAATCGGAAGTATCAAAAATGAAATTGGTTACCAATAATAAACTTCGTGGGAGACCGGACAATGGCTGCTCTAAGCGGGGTTAAATTGGGCTACTTCTTATTAAAATGTGTTTTTATTGTTGCTATGAACCGTTGGATTGGACTGTGGTTGGTGGGTGTTTTTGTTTTCTAATTTTTGTTTGGGTTAATCTCATTTTGTACCCTGAAAGATTGTTTGAATCTCAATTTATACTCTCAAAGATCAAAAATCTCAATTTATACCTTCAAAGATATAAATTTGTATCAATGTAAATCCCCAAAGATCAAAAATCTCAATCTACACCCTCAAAGATAGAAATTTATATCAATGTGTACCCCAAAGATAAAAAATCTCAATTTGCACCCTCAAAAATAGAAATTTGTATCAATGTGCACCCCAAATATAAAAAATCTCAATTTGCACTCTCAAATATAGAAATTTGTATCGCACCTAAAACTAAATTGATAAATTATACCTAGATCCCTTTATGCTTGTCACTTAATCATTTGAACATTTTTACATTTAGAATATTACTCCTACATCTTATGACATTTGTGCATGTATAACACGTAACCCATTTTCATTAATATCTATTAATATAACAGTTAAAAAATTTAATTTTATCCTAATAAAAAATTATAATTTTATATTACCCTTTATTTTATAGGTTCAATATACTATACAGTTCAAAATCTAGTTTATCATTTGAATGTCTAATAAAATATAAATATTTATATAATATTTTTCATATTACCTTTTATATAAATATCTACATTTTATTAGACATTCAAATGGTAAGCTTGATTTTCAACTTTAGAGTATATCGAATCCACAAAATAAAAGGTAATATAAAATTATAATTTTATATTAGGATAAAATCATATTTTTTAACGATTATATTACTATATATCAACGAAAAGTGGTTATGTGTTACACATGCATAAACGTCATGAGATGTAAGGAGAATATTCTAAATGTGAAGGAGTTCAAATGATTAAGTGACAAANGCTTCATGAGATGTAAGGGGAATATTCTAAATGTGAAGGAGTTCAAATGATTAAGTGACAAACATGAGGGGATCAAGGTATAATTTATTAATTTAATTTTAGGTGCACATTGATACAAATTTCTATCTTTGAATGTGCAAATTGAGATTTTTTATCTTTGGGGATGCACATTGATACAAATTTCTATCTTTGAGGGTGCAAATTGAGATTTTTTATCTTTTGGGGTGCACATTGATACAAATTTCTATCTTTGAGGGTGTAAATTGAGATTTTTGATCTTTGAGGATACAAATTGAGATTCGAATAATCTTTCGGGGTACAAAATGAGATTAACCCTTTTTGTTTTGGGTAAAATACGTTCTCAGTGTCCACGTGTAGTGTTTATTTGTTCTCACTCTTCTAATTTGTTTATTTGAGTTCTAAAGTTTTTAATTTGTATTTAACGGATCTAATTTGTTGACTTAATTTACTGTGATATTTAGATTGACTATGGAGCCATCAAACTTTAAAACTTGGTGTTGATTTAATGATTCTTTTAAAGGCACATCATTATATCATCAAATTAGATCAAATTTTTAGGTTCAAATAGTATTACCCTTATATTTGTATAATCCAATTCTAAATATCCATCAAAAATCATAATGATTTTGGTTTTGTGCCAATNGCCAATGGGAAGTGGCGTCTCTGTGTCGACTTCACAGAACTGAACAAGGCATGCCCAAANTTAGGATAAAATCATATTTTTTAACGATTATATTATTATATATCAACGAAAAGTGGTTATATGTTACACATGCATAAGCTTCATGAGATGTAAGGGGAATATTCTAAATGTGAAGGAGTTCAAATGATTAAGTGACAAACATGAGGGGATCAAGGTATAATTTATTAATTTAATTTTAGGTGCACATTGATACAAATTTCTATCTTTGAATGTGCAAATTGAGATTTTTTATCTTTGGGGATGCACATTGATACAAATTTCTATCTTTGAGGGTGCAAATTGAGATTTTTTATCTTTTGGGGTGCACATTGATACAAATTTCTATCTTTGAGGGTGTAAATTGAGATTTTTGATCTTTGAGGATACAAATTGAGATTCGAATAATCTTTCGGGGTACAAAATGAGATTAACCCTTTTTGTTTTGGGTAAAATACGTTCTCAGTGTCCACGTGTAGTGTTTATTTGTTCTCACTCTTCTAATTTGTTTATTTGAGTTCTAAAGTTTTTAATTTGTATTTAACGGATCTAATTTGTTGACTTAATTTACTGTGATATTTAGATTGACTATGGAGCCATCAAACTTTAAAACTTGGTGTTGATTTAATGATTCTTTTAAAGGCACATCATTATATCATCAAATTAGATCAAATTTTTAGGTTCAAATAGTATTACCCTTATATTTGTATAATCCAATTCTAAATATCCATCAAAAATCATAATGATTTTGGTTTTGTGCCAATCATGTAGAACGAAATGGCACGTGATCAGAACCGTCATGAATTTTTTACCGACATTTAAGATTTGACCGCTTAAATATAAATTAAAAATTTTAGGGATCAAACAAATATAATTGAAAGAGTAAATACCAAATAAACATTAAGTACATACTTTTAGGGCTAAAAATATATTTACCCTTTTGTTTTTCATTTAAAAAATACAATTCCATCGATGGCACATAAAGTTTCTTAATTAATTAAATCTTTCTATATCGAATGATTAGTGATAATCCGAGTCCAAATATACAATGCAATGCTAAAATCGAACATTGATTTTACATTTTAAATTGTAATTTAGTTTTTTTAATTATCAACTTAGAATTAAAGTAAGGAAAGAGAAAAAAAAAAGGTAAGTCTGTATTGATGAGATTATTTGATATCGATGAGTGTATTGATTGAATTATTTGACATTAGGAGCCGTGCAAATAAATTATATTCTTAAGCAAAAAAAAATTATAATAATTTTTATATTATTTAATAAAAATTCGATATTAATTTTGACCGTTGGACCACTCGCTAGTCCCACTTAGTGGCTGAAGAATTTCTTTTTTATTGGAATTGATATTTTCCTATAAGATCAAAAGGTCAAAAAAGAAAGATAAAAATAATTTATTTTATGATAAGGTCTTGGTGACTCGAGTTTAATTTAAAGAGGCCCCCACAAATAAGAAAATACATTTGTTCGACCGGATTTATAACTCTTTTTTTTTTCTTTTTTAAAAGAGTGCAACACAAGGACTTCACAGGAGATCACTCATTCTAGTACTACTATCTCAATCACACTCACAGTTATTGTTTCTTTTTGCTAAGAATTTTTAGGACATGTTCTATTTTTATTATTATTATTATAACATTACAGCATTAGAATTTATAATTAATTTAATAATTGTGTTGAATTAAGTTCCTAATAAGTTACTTATAGCATTGTTCATATATAAAAATAGAGTAACTTTGTACCTTAGTTTTTTTTTTTTTTTCAACGGCTAAAGCACGAGCATAATAGGTGAATATTATCTTATACCAGTTTAAATTGAATATTATAACTTGTTTTTTTAAGGTATGGAATTGGATAGTGTGACATTTTGTCAGTAATATAATTAAACAAAAAATTTTCAATTTTCGAGAATTTTATAAATAAAAAGAAGTAAATGGGACCAGTCAGATGATTGGCCCAATCAATCATGTGGTTGGTAGGTCAACTATAGAAAAGAAAAATATATGTATTACGGATCTAAATCGACCAGAAAATGTTGCTGCACCTACCACAAGATTGATTGGGTCAATCACATAACTAGTACCACAGACTTAGCTACCAAAAAAAATAAAAATAGTAGCCTTTTTTTTTAAATTACAAGATTTTTTTATTTTTTGTCAAATAATCATTATTAGAGGAAGGAAAACGATAAGATTTGAACTTAGAATCTTAAAGTCTAACAGTAGGACAGTGACTATTAACTTAACCACCAACTTCTATCTAGTATAAGATAAAATTAGCTAAGGTTGTTCGTGCTTTAAACATTGATTAACGGATAAGTGCTTTATACTATAAAAATGTAAATCACAATAGCTGCAGTGCTTACAATTGGTGGTCTTAAAACAAGTGCAGTCATACCCAAATATAGCAAGCTCATATGTATCGAAGTGCATTAACAGTAGCCGTTAACACAGAGAAATTGATCTCTATTACTGGTTTTTATTTTAGTAATGGATGTCCAAATTTGAGTGGCCGCTTTTAGATATGACCATTAAGAGTCTCTAATAAATTCTTTATTCTTACACAATTCTCTATATTATTTTTAATGAATGAAAAAATAATACATTTATATTTTTCATTAAATGTTATTGACTATAAATATTATTATCTTACNCCGTTCTCCAAGTCTTCCTCAGCACGGGAAACTCTCTCCTTAGCAGCCGTCAACTTTGCCTCTGCAACAGCTGCCTCTCTGAGCATGGCCCTCCCATGGGCCTCTACAAGCTCAGCCTCTCTGAGCGTGCTCCTCTCGTGGACTGTCAAAAGCTCAGCCTCTAGCTTAGTGGCCCTCTCATGGGCTGCAACAAGCTCACCATCCCTGAGCGCGCTCCTCTCGTGGACAGCCAAAAGCTCAGCCTCTAGCTTAGTGGCCCTCTCATGGGCTGCAGCAAAGCTCACCATCCCTGAGCGCGTCCCTCTCGCGGGCTGCCAGAAGCTCGGACTCTAAATTAGAAAACCTTTCATGTGCTGCCACAAGCTCACCCTCCCGGAGCACGTCCCTCTCACGGGTCACCAAAAGCTCAGAATCAAGCTCGACAATCCTCTCCTGAGCAGTAATAAGCTCCCTCTGCACAAGGCTAAGATCCAGCTTCAGCTTGTCTTGATTATAGGCCCTCGAAAGCAAGCAGATGGAGGAAGTCGAAACCTAAAAAAAAAAAAAANAAATCAAAAGACTATATAAACATACTCAAACATGTGATATAAGACATTCAGCCCGCAATAGTGTACAATTCCTCTACTGATTAAGGGGGAGTTGCAATCTTAGCTAAATGGCACCACCAGATCAGCAATCCCCACCAGACCCGTTACCTAGTTATGTTAGACAGACCAAAAAAAAAAGGGTCAAATAATAAATTCATTTGGAGTTGACCTTTTTAGGTGCGAAAAATAAAATAAAAAAATCAAAGTTAAAAAAATTTCTTGAAACCGTTTGTAGGGTTTCCAAAAAAACCGACTTTTCCTCGTAAGCCATCGGATAAACTCCATTTTACAACTTTTCCTTGGTGTTTATAAAAGCAATTTTTGCCCAAAAAGTTAATAAAAAAGCCACCGAATAAGCCGAAGTCCAAACAGATTAGACATTTTTTTCTCTGAAACCAAAAAAAAAACTGGGAATATCAGAACTAATAAGAGAAGAGAATATCAGAGTTATGTTCAGGAAAAGAATGAGATACTGGCGTTACAAATTTGAAAGCAAATTAATCAAAATCAAATCCTGCTATTTTTGAATCATTAATCTATTGTTAATGATGATTACATACAAAAGAATACTTCAGCGTGTACACAACCCAAGCAAGTTGGATTCGATTATCAACACTTCAACTCCAAAAACACTGAAAAAATGGTAGATACGGCAGAAAAATAACAGCTCAAAGCTTTGCTCTGAAAGATGAAAACCCTGCAGGTTGCAAGAGTAACACAAAAAAGGGCAACCTAACTGGACTGTGCTGTACCTTGCTTTTGTTTAGGAAGTAATAGTGCTCGTTTAGAGGCCAAAATTGCACATCTGCACGAACTCCATTTCATAATCAACATACTTAGTCCAGAGATGCTTGAATTGGTTCATAGCAATGTCGAGCCAAGGTTTCATCTTTCCATTGAATTGGATGACAGCAGCATTATTGATCTCATCCATACTAATACTAGGATTGTACCCAAGCCCAAGAACATGCCATGATTTGTCCAATGACTTCGTCGTCGAGTAGAAGGTGATCAGGCCAGGTGGGAGTGTCCCCAATTTCCATAAAGTCCGATCATCATTCTGATGAAAAATTTATCAAAAAAGAACAAATTAGACAAGAATATATTCTGTTCTGAAGCTAGACTTAACCCTTCCAACAACCAGAAGCAAATGCATCAATACTAAAGTGATTAAAAAAAATAAAGTAGCAGTTAAGCAAAGACAAAATACCAGGTTCTGCCAATAATGATATTGCTCGGTGCATTTCTCATGCCTCCAAGCATCAAGATTGAATATATTCATCCCATAAGCCCAAGCACAAGCCTTGGGATTAAACCTCCCCCTAATAAGAGGGTGAGAGAAGTTCAAATACTGTGCATAACAGTGGAATGACCCAAAGCATGTCTCGACAGCACCATTCACTTTCCCGTTCATATCAATTTGCCACAAAACAGTCAAATCCTTCTGAACTACAACATCATCATCCAGAAACAAAATCCGGTGCAGCTTCGGATACATTTCTGGCAAGTAAAATCGAAGGTGATTTAACATTGACAGGTACTTGGGGTTCNGTTATCTACACCACCGAAGGAAACGATCCAATCTTTGACCACGTTCCATGAAGAACCCCCAACCTCCTCCTTACGTTGAGGATAAGTCGTGATCTCCACCAAGGATAATCTCTGAGCTGCGATAAAGAAGCCTTGAGGATATGTCATGATCTCCAC
>CAUOFW020002769.1:39383-147708 GCA_963454935.2 Ilex paraguariensis
TTGTATCTCCATTCTCCATACCTTTGAATCAATAAAATACCCGGCAACTGAAGCCATTGAAGAGTGGACGTAGGTCGAATTGACCGAACCACTATAAATTGTGTCTTCTTTAATTCTTTCATTGATTTCATTGCATTTATTATCTACACTTGACGGGTGGTGTGCAAAACCATTTTTGTGCATCATCACAAACAACACATAGATATAGAATTGTTTGGTCAAGTTGACGTACTCCACTTTGAAAGACTTTAGTTGTAGGGGGTATTTTATTGTCAAAAAAGTGTGGAGAGCTTAGGTGAGAGCTCTGGTGAATCAAGTGTGAGATAAAATGTCAAATACAAAATGTGAGAGATACCCCCCATGCATAGACGAAACATATAATTTATAGGCGTCTTATCAAATACACAGAAAAACTGATTTTGTAGAGTTGACATCATTTTCGCAACAGATGAGGCAGTTACAGAAAGGCGCGTGGAAATCTCCCCAAAACCAAGTTTCAAACTCTAAGGATGGTGTGACTGACTTTTCCCACTTCAGGATGGCATGGCTCCAGGGCGTGGTTCTAGGATTGCATGACTTCAAGATGGCACGGTCGATTGAGTTCTTGACGANGACGTAGCAGATCTGAAGCTGTCCGGGACAGCAGAAGCAGCAGCTAGGCTGCTGCCCAGCGCACCTGGGCTGTCCAGGACAGCAAGGCCAGCNAACTCTCAGTGAAAAATGAGACAAATTACACATGTGCCACAAACATGATCCATTCAACTGACCACAAATCTAATTCAACACAAACTGACTATGAACAAGCATTTCCGGTAGTCTATATCACCAGCTAGATTAAACTACATTGCATTAACAAATTTTGTGATGTAACCCGATTTCCTTTCTTTTCTTTTCCAGTTCAATCTCGGCAATACAGAATGCAGCATTCTTTACAATCGTAAGAGTTTCAAATTAAACATCCCAAATAAACGAAAACCTAAATTTTATCTTTCCTTTTACAGTCTGCGCAATCAGGGCATAACCAAGAAATTGAGTGAAACGAACTAATTCATATACATCTATGCATAAATGCGTGTGTATAGAGAGACAGACTCACGGAATCGCTGTCGTAGGGGTGAGAGGAGAAGAGAACGGAAAGAGTGGCGAGGAAGAGGAGGGTGAACATGGCAGAGACAAAAATCCGGTAAGAGAAGAACTTCCGAAGTGCCGATCCGCCACCAGATCCTCCACGGCCGCCCCGTAGTGCAACCGCCATATCGGCTTATTTGCAAGCAGATCTAACGGTCAATGCAACTGACCCGGCTTTGTATGGAACAAGATGTGAAGTCCTTCGTTTCGAAGTGAGAGATAGCGATATAGAACGGAGACTAAAAAAGTTGGCAGTGTGGGGTTCCGAGAATTGAGTGAGTGAGAGAGAGAGAGAGAGAGAGAGGAGGTGGATGGATGAGGGAGGCGCCGCGCCGGGGGTGGGGGGGTGACTGGTCCGCGCCTCTCGCGTCGGTGGTTTGTTCCTCTTTCTTTAATTGGTGGTGACCCCAATATCTATGCATATTTACAAAGAGGGGTTTTGTTATATGCTTATTTTGCTATTTGTTTTTCTTGCTCAAATATTACTTTGGCACAACTAATATGCTTATAAAAATAAATTAACCAAATAAATGTGAATAATTAGATTAGTCGATGCCATCAAAAAGACTCGCTAAATATTTGTTTTCAATTTGAAGTTCACATTATCAAATTTTATGACAACTATTATGTTTTGAAGATTAACATAACCAAAACTTGGGTAAATATTTNGACAGAATGCAGCATTCTTTACAATCGTAAGAGTTTCAAATTAAACATCCCAAATAAACGAAATCCTAAATTTTATATTTCCTTTTACAGTCTGCGCAATCAGGGCATAACCAAGAAATTGAGTGAAACGAACTAATTCATATACATCTATGCATAAATGCGTGTGTATAGAGAGAGAGACTCACGGAATCGCTGTCGTAGGGGTGAGAGGAGAAGAGAACGGAAAGAGTGGCGAGGAAGAGGAGGGTGAACATGGCAGAGACAAAAATCCGGTAAGAGAAGAACTTCCGAAGTGCCGATCCGCCACCAGATCCTCCACGGCCGCCCCGTAGTGCAACCGCCATATCGGCTTATTTGCAAGCAGATCTAACGGTCAATGCAACTGACCCGGCTTTGTATGGAACAAGATGTGAAGTCCTTCGTTTCGAAGTGAGAGATAGCGATATAGAACGGAGACTAAAAAAGTTGGCAGTGTGGGGTTCCGAGAATTGAGTGAGTGAGAGAGAGAGAGAGAGAGGAGGTGGATGGATGAGGGAGGCGCCGCGCCGGGGGTAGGGGGGGTGACTGGTCCGCGCCTCTCACGTCGGTGGTTTGTTCCTCTTTCTTTAATTGGTGGTGACCCCAATATCTATGCATATTTACAAAGAGGGGTTTTGTTATATGCTTATTTTGCTATTTGTTTTTCTTGCTCAAATATTACTTTGGCCCAAATAATATGCTTATAAAAATAAATTAACCAAATAAATGTGAATAATTAGATTAGTCGATGCCATCAAAAAGACTCCCTAAATATTTTTTTTCAATTTGAAGTTCACATTATCAAATTTTATGACAACTATTATGTTTTGAAGATTAACATAACCAAAACTTGGGTAAATATTTGATGTAACGGCAATACTATGTGTTAGTAATGACATGTTATATCATCATCTAATAAAATTTAAAAAATAATCTCCTGATCAGATCTAATTACCTAAGCTTATACCTAGAGTTTTTCCAAAAAATAATAAAGTGATCTTCATTACCTTACATGAATAAGTAATTACTAACTTGTATAGAATTTACTTCTTCAATTATTAGAAATTAGTGATACTATATGATAATGCTGAGATGATATAATAGTTACATTAAACACTTTTTTTCAAAACCTCAAGAGTAGGAGTGAACTAGAAAAATACTACCGCAAACTATCAAAATGTTTGGGGTCCAAATAAAAATTACAGAAAATTTGTGATGTAAACTTAAAATCTTCACCTGCTTACGGAAACTAATGCAAGGAATTCCACTTGCCTTTCTAAGAAATAATAATAATATAAAAAAGAGAAAATTCATCCACACCATCTGTAATTAAATTTAAATTTAATGATACCCACTATTGATTCTGAAACTTCACTGCACATCCTTCTTATTTATACTTTCAAATTAATAACACCCTTTTAATGGTAATTTTGTCTCTGTCAGTAAAGAAAGTAATGATTTAACTAAATATTTTGTGAAAATACTAAAATTATTCTTTGTTATATAAATAGACTGAAATACCCTCGATCCTTCCCCCATTATATATGTCGTAGCCCGCCAGCAAATGTGATTTCTATTATTATATTATCCTAATAAATTTTTATCATTTTAAAGTGTTGCATGATAACTTTGTTATAATATTAATCATCATATTTGATAATGCACAATAGTGGATTTGTACACCACCTGTTGAGTAGTTAATATAGATAATAAAATGCAATAAATATAAAAATGAGATCAACACAAACAACACATAGATATAGAATTATTTGGTCAAGTTGACGTACTCCACTTTGAAATACTTTAGTTGTAGGGGGTATTTTATTGTCAAAAAAGTGTGGAGAGCTTAGGTGAGAGCTCTGGTGAATCAAGTGTGAGATAAAATGTCAAATATAAAATGTGAGAGATACCCCTCATGTGTAGATGAAACATATAATTTATAGGCGTCTTCTAACATATTGAGGCGTCTTATCAAATACACAGAAAGATTGATTTTGTAGAGTTGACATCATTTTCGCAACAGATGAGGCAGTTACAGAGCGTGTGGAGATCTCCCCAAAACCAAGTTTCAAACTCTAAGGATGGTGTGACTGACTTTTCCCACTTCAGGATGGCATGGCTCCAGGGCGTGGTTCTAGGATTTGCATGACTTCAAGATGGCACGGTCGATTGAGTTCTTGACGAGCCTAGCTAGGTCTGAATTTCTTATGGCCCAGACCCGTTGGGCCTTGTCTGGGCCAAACTCATTATTCGAGTTGCACCTTAGGCTGGGCCCATCAATATTATCACTCATTTGGTTACATAATCGAGTTTTTATAATTTTTGTAGTTAAAAATAATTTTTGATAACAAAAATTATAATCAATGTCAAAATCTCATCCATTTCTAACTCATTTGCTATCGTCTGTCTTTCACAACGTCACCCGAGCACTCTTCACACATCACCCTTCATATATTAAATATAAAAAATATTGAATAAAATTTAATATTAATTGAATAAATTTGGTCTTAATTTGATAAAATTAAATATTAATTTAATGTTAATTTGATAAAACTTAATATTAATTGAATAAAATTTAAATGTTGCTTTAATAAAATTGAATGTTCATTTGGTGCTAAATTAAATAAATGACATTAATTTAATAAGTTAAAGGTTAATTAATGAAATTTAATATTTTATTTAATATATTAAATTTTAATTTAATAAAATTAAATATTAATTTGATGAAATTAAATAATAATTTAATATTAAATTAAAGAAATAATATTAATTTGATGAAATAACATATTAATAAAATTAAATATAAATTTTATGTTGATTTGGTGAGATGAAATGTTAATTTAGCTTAAGTTAAATAAAGAACATTAATTTAATAAAATTAAATATTAAATTGATGAATCTAAAAACTAAGATAATATAACTAAAAGAGAGTATATTAAAATTTCAAAATCGGGAAGGGATGTTATTAAAGTTAGATTTATTAACAGAAAGTGTTGTTAAAGTTATGTCTATTTACAGAAGGAAAATGTTACATAATTCAAATGAANTATAATATAACTAAAAGAGAGTATATTAAAATTTCAAAATCGGGAGGGGATGTTATTAAAGTTAGATTTATTAATAGAGAGTGTTGTTAAAGTTATGTCTATTTACAGAAGGAAAATGTTACATAATTCAAATGAAACCTAAAAGTTAAAACTCAAATGCATATCATCCCTTGGATGGGTGGACCCCACTAAAAAAATTAATGGGACCCATTTTCATCCAACGATGATATGCATTTGGGTTATAATTTTTTTGGTTTTATTTTGGTTTTGTAGCATTGTTCTTTACAAAAATTGTTGTTAAAGTTAAGTTTATTTACAAAAACGTGTGAATAAAATTTATCATATAAAATACTCATAGGTATTTCTATAAATCAACAATCGTTGTTAGCGCCATAACCTGAAAAGTATTGAAAATGGGTGACAGTGAAGTTTCAAAATTGAGAATGAGTGTCATTAAATTTAGACCTAATTGCAAGAGGTGCGGATGAAAATTTTTCTATAAAAAACAAGCGAATGACAAGGGGTTATAGTGAAGTTTCACAATCAAGAGGAAGTATCATTAAATTTAGACCTAATTACAGGAGGTGGGGTGAAATTTTTCCTATAAAAAAAGAGCATAAAATACATTGATAGTCCCTTAATTTTACGGTTCGTGTCACATGAGGTACACGTGAGGAGCTCCTTAAGTAAATTCTAACTGTCATTTTTAATTGGGTCAAAGTGACATAAATTAAAAAATTGAGAGGCTAAATTGACATTATTAAAATACTGGATATCAAAGTGACATAAAACATAGTAGACCAAAAATATATTTTACCCACCAAGACCCGCGAGGTGGTTTTCGATTCCGGAATTTCAGTTCTGTTCCCGCCATTCAAAGAGGCAAATCAAATTCAAAAGCAACACTGCTTGAAACGGACTCTCATAAAACCATCTCTGTTNCGCGAGGTGGTTTTCGATTCCGGAATTTCAGTTCTGTTCCCGCCATTCAAAGTGGTAAATCAAATTCAAAAGCAACACTGCTTGAAACGGACTCTCATAAAACCATCTCTGTTCCGTTTGATGTTGAGAATCCGAGGCTTGAACAGAAAAATATTTCGAAGAAATTCTCTCAAAGTCCCTACGGGATATTTTTGGAGGTTAACATCTTCCTCGATTTCAGTTTTTTCCTTGTTTTAGTTTTGATTTGATTGATTTTTTCTGCTAGATTGATAAGTGAAAGTTTTTAGATATAGTAGATTGATTTGAATTTAGGATTTTTCAAATATTCGTTTCATTTTCACTCTAGATCATGCTTTTTTTCTGCGCTGACATGAAATAATTAGACNACTAGATTGATAAGTGAAAGTTTTTAGATATAGTAGATTGATTTGAATTTAGGATTTTTCAAATATTTGTTTCATTTTCACTCTAGATCATGCTTTTTTTCTGCGCTGACATGAAATAATTAGACTGATAATATGTAATATCTTTTGTATATCAGCAAATCAGTTGATTTGTACTGTCACTATGTTTATTGGATTAGACTCTTATAAACCAATTTACATTTGCTGTAAATTTATGTGATGTTTAAGGTAGTATTGAGCTACAAATCTGCTCGAGAACCCTAATATAACCCCCAATTTTTTAGTGCTTCACATTTAATTAAGTTTTTCAGGTATATATTTCAGTTGTTGTCGAATTTGAGGTATTATTCTCTCTGTTGTAATGCATTATGTATGTAATAGTCGGTACGTTAGCTTTGGAGAATTTCAAAATCTGACAAGTATCTAGGTTAGGTCATAGCTTGGTAGCTGTTCTTGTTCTATTTCACTCCTCTATTGGTTATATATTGCCCCTTTCCTTCCTTTGCTTCACATGATGAGGTTAGAGTAGGTCAGTGAAGGTGTCTTCCGTGCAGAAATAATGGCTTCTCCTATAGTTGAAAATTTTCACATCAGTTAGAAATAAANCGGTTATATATTGCTCCTTTCCTTCCTTTGCTTCACATGATGAGGTTAGAGTAGGTCAGTGAAGGTGTCTTCTGTGCAGAAATAATGGCTTCTCCTATAGTTGAAAATTTTCACATCAGTTAGAAATAAAATAGTAGACTGTGATAGCAATAGTTACAAAAAGAAAAATGATATCTCAGGGTTTAATGGAAAATATGACTCTTGATAGAGCAAAATGAAGAAATAAGATTCATCTCACCGACTAGTTGGGATAAAGACTTTGTTGGAGTTAAATTGAGTTGAGTTTTCGATGATGTGTAAAGTATTAATTAATCACTCCCCTTTGGATTACTTGATGAATTAGTGCCTTAATCTGGCAGGGGGACTCTTACAGCAGAGTCCTTGATACAGAGATAAGATAATCCATAGTAGTATTGGACAATAATTTTGTAGGCGCTGAATGCCAGTTGGTCAACATGACAACTTCAGGAAAAAGGAGAAAAAACACAAAAATATGTAACCATAGCTTACTTGATGTTTTAATGGTGTACTTGTTAAAATGTAATAAAACGCGATTATAGATGGCAAAGGCGATCTACGCCCTCCCCTCAGCCTTAGATTGTTGGCACTTGTATGGATGAAGCAGGGGTCCTCTAATAATACATGGGCCCCATAGATTTTCATTTTCTGTTGTACAGAAGCTCCGCATCCCATTCCTTCGGTAGCTCTTCTGCTTTCCCAAGGATAGCGGTAACTTAAAACTTCTATTTTGGTTGTCTTTGCATTGAGAAAGATTCTTATAATGCCAGACAAGAATGAAATGCGTGCCATCCAGTTTACCAAGTTGTGGTGGAAAACTGTTGTACAAGTAGATAAATTGAATGATGAAGATGAGGATCAAACTGTGTGTTTTTTTGTAGAGAGGTGATAGAAGATACTAGCCCTTGCTGGTGAAGTCTTTCGGACTCAGTTTACCTGCTCTATGAAAGGGAAGATAGAGTAATTGCTGTCTCACCACCCGTTCTGTTCAATATATGTGAAATGACTATTCCTGTTTCAACAAGTTCGGTGAAACTCCCACAAAAGACATGGAACTGTACAACTTAGGGTTTTTTAGATGGCTTTTGCACATGTTTTCCTTTTATATCAGTTCGTTTATTATGATCCAGAACAATAATTCACCTCCCTTTTACCCTGGCTGGCCTGTTCCACTCTACTGCACACAAAAAGCCACTTATATGCCTCTGTTGTACCTCACCTGACACAACTAGTACATTTCATTTGTAGCAAAAAATATATTGGATTATGTTTTAGCATTCTTTTTGAGAGAATTTTCAATTTGTATTCCAATGTTTGATCAGTTTTATAGGTTATTTCTCTTTATATACTTTTACAGGCGGGTTTAGTATGATCAATAAAGAAAGGATCACCATGGAATCTGTTGTCATGTGCTCTGACGGGTCAGTTCTCATAACAACCTCTCTGTCTTTGCTCTATAATCCTTTTAAAATTAAATGTGCATTAACAAGGTGAGACCTGGTTGATTGTAAAAAAATTATTTATAGCCTTCAAATACCTATAAATATAATGCATGTGACATCACAAGCTAAGATAAAAATGATTTGCTTAAAAGATGTTATTGCACTTGTTTCTCTCTGATGTTGTACATCTTAAATTAAAGCCAACACTGATGGACTTAGACACCAATAAAGAGCAAAAGAGCTAGAGACAACCAATATCATTGTGTTAATCTCAATGAAGCAAATCTGTGGAACTTGTGATGGTTTGGTTTGAGGATTCAGTTCCGAGATAATCGTTGCAAGGGACATCATCAAAATCTCTAAAGGTATGGTAAGGACTACTCAGCTGCATGTCAGTTAGCATCTGGCGAAGTTCTAAAGCTTCTTCTTTGAGTTGAGTGTTCTCTTGAAGGACCTGATCATTGCGCTCCGCAGCCTGGTTCAGTTTATCAGTCAGTTGGTGATTCTCATTTCGAAGCCAAACAACCTGTGACCAAAGCTCGTCTAGGTGCCTCTGCTTGCGCATTCGTGACCGGCGTGCAGACTCTCTGTTGGATATCATTCTTCTTTGCTTTCTCTCATTGATGAGACTTAGTTGCTGTTCATCTGCTTCATCAGAAGTTGAGTTACTGTTGAAATATGTTGGTTGTGGGTTGAATTCTGGAAATTGAGGAGTAATTGGCAGATGATATAAAGGGTTAGGAAGTCTGCTAAACTGAAATCCGGGTGTGCTGTTCAAGCTAAAATGAGGCGGATATGGAGTTGGATTTGAAGGAAGCAGATAATGGAGTTCTGTGACCTCACTGGGCTGCATGGCTTTGAAGTTTTGAGTGAATATGCAATGCTTAGGTTTTGAACAGGATTTTAAGAGTCAGGTAAATGGGGTTGGTGTTCCAAGGCGAAGAGAAACTTGAGAGGAGGGGGTGTTTTATAGAATGAGAAAAGGTATTGTGGCCCCACTTTTGTCAATTTGGAGGAACAGTAGAGTTCCTTAAAGATGTGACCCTTGGAATATCTTGTTGAATATGTTCATGTGCTGATGTAGGATCACATCCATGTATCCATGGGAGCATGCGTCCCACAAGTGACAAATCTATATAAATGTATTACTCAAGCCCTTTATGGCCATTAAATGGTTACATGTGTACATGCCTGTGATGGAACATTATCTTTGTGCGCCCAGGTATGTGAGTTGGGTTGTGGATAATCATTTTGAGATCGAAAAATGCTTACATCAGAGATAGAGAGTGTGTTTATATTGTGGGAAGTATAATTATTTTAGGGGAATGTTTTGAACAGAAAAGCCAAGGAAGGATATGAGGTTCAAAGTCAATCTGAAAAGTGGGTGTTATTGCCAAGCCGAGCCAATCTGTTTTTACTCTTAGATGTTCTTGGCCAATGATGCTCTGTGACGTAAAGGAATAGGAGGAGGAGGTTGGAGAAGGCAAACCATTTTCTATAAGTGGAAAAGATTGTGTCCGAAATTGATGACTCAACAACCACTTTGATGAGATCCATCACAGAATATAAAATAGTAAACTTGATAGATTATGGATATTATGGTAATTAGGAAGCACAGCCCCTTGGGTCACAATTAGGTGTTGGTCAGTGCCATATCATGGTAATGAGGGGGTGTCTTAGCCATTGTTGTGTTTAAAATATGCTGCTGGAACGAATTTTTACCACACCATTCTTTGGAAGAAAGACACTCACATCTCTCACTGTGATTGATAAGTGGTAAAGCTGGAATAAAGTACAATGGGTGTGATGTGATATTTTACCAGATAATATTTGCCCTCATACACCAATACATATGAATTAGATGACAGGTCTTGGCGCAACACGGTAAAACTACATACATTTGACCTTCTCCGGTAAACCTTGTGGACTATCCTTTTTACTCTGTACATTCGAATTAACTGAAAATGAATTTCTCTTTTCTGGTTTTCTGCAGAAGTTCCATCAGATCCTAGGGTATGCCGGTTATCCAATGCCAAGATTAGACCTATGTCTAATGCTAGGAAAAAAAATAAAACTTATAATTTCCTTGGAGCGACTGAATTAGCGTAGTGCATCTATTGACTTGAGTAAATCTCTAAATTAGGTTCAAGAAGGGGATTTTCAGTTTGGTGGCTTGTTGATCTGAGATTTTCTAATCTGGATAGACTATTATTTTGTCACGCATACTTATCAATTGGATACGATATATCAGTGCTTCTTAAGGCAAATGCTTAGCTTAGTTAGAAGATGAGCAAATTGGCAGCTTTACAAGCAAGAAAAGCCGAAGAATATTTGAGACTGTTAGAAAATGACCCACAATTTGATGCTTCAGCTACAGGCATGGATTCTTTTAGAATGGGAGAATTTCACATGGTTGTCTCCATCAGGTCGTATTGGGTAAACACTGTACTAAAAAAAAAAAAAACCTCATTCAATATGCAAGTCTTTCGTCTATAGGAGATCAGGGTGAGACGGTGTAGCCCAGGAATGGTGGTTGGCTTTTTCAACCTTTGTTATCAATACAAGTTCGTATTTCCATCGGTGCGTACATCTTGTTAGTTGTGGCCTACATCATTACTCTTATTTTGGAGAAGTTGATTCCTGGACTCCGGTAAGTATAAGTGCAACTCTATCCAGGTAAATCACTGAGGTTAGAATTTGTCCCAACCACAACTTTTTAAGTATTGGAAAGTGGAAAACTTGTTATATGGTGATGAGAATGATGAGGGGGGATGTGGATGTACTTTGAAATGCAGTTTTCCACTAATGAAAAGGGCTTTGTAATGCATTTAGAACCAGGTCTCTATGGAGGCAAATGTTCTTTTCCTACTTCATATTGGTTCAGGTTGAGTGGACTGAATTTTCAACAATATCATTAGACAGATATAGACTCCTCTTTCTTGTCTTGTCTTCAAATTGTTCCTCCCATCTTCTATTTCAGTACCTTTTTCCTTTTTTTCTTTCTATACGAGGATTAGAATTGTAGTGTAGTTGAATACATAGGTCAGTATGCCTTTTTGTCTACTGTACTGGTATAGATACATTACTTTAGGGTTAGAGCTGATAGTTGAACGAGCTTGAGCTGAACTTTGTTTCTTAATCGAGCTTAAAAAATTAGTCAAGATTGACTCGTTTAGGAAAAGAGCCGAGTCTGAACAAGCCAAANTTGTTAGTTGAACGAGCTTGAGCTGAGCTTTGTTTCTTAATTGAGCTTAAAAAATTAGTCAAGATTGACTCGTTTAGGAAAAGAGCCGTGTCGGAACAAGCCAAAATTAAGTTAAACCCGAGTCGAGCCTGAGTATTTGCACATAAACGAGTTAAGTTTGAACTGAGCTTGTAAGACTTGTTTTTTAAACGAGCCTAAAAATTTGTTAAAGTTGGGGTTCATTTAAAAAACGAACCAAGTTTGAACAAGCCGAATCAATTTGATTAAGAGCCCTATTTAGAGTAATNCTGATAGTTGAACGAGCTTGAGCTGAACTTTGTTTCTTAATCGAGCTTAAAAAATTAGTCAAGATTGACTCGTTTAGGAAAAGAGCCGAGTCTGAACAAGCCAAAATTAAGTTAAGCCCGAGTCGAGCCTGAGTATTTGCACATAAACGAGTTGAGTTTGAACCGAGTTTGTAAGACTTGTTTTTTAAACGAGCCTAAAAATTTGTTCAAATTGGGGTTCATTTAAAAAACGAACCAAGTTTGAACAAGCCGAATCAATTTGATTAAGAGCCCTATTTAGAGTAATTGATGTTGCACCTATCAAACATTTGTAAGCCAAAGATTTACCTAACTAGATCAAAACCATATCTTCTTAGATGGATTTTCTAGAATAAATAGATTGATTAAGCTCAATCATCCACCATTAATCACATTAAGTTCCAGTGGTGGGTCTTTGTGTGACTTACTGACAACGAGTGTGGTTCGTTGTATTTAGCATGACTTGATTGAGTTTGATCGAAGATAATAAAAACAGAGATAGCGATTGAGATTTGAGACTATCCAAATTTAACCATCTTATGCATGTGAACAATTCATTCCTGCTTATGTTCCTTTCTACCATTTTTATTTTATGACATTCAAATTCTGCAAACTTGCATGTATGAATCTATGCATTTTCCTTTTTATTGAGCTGAATTCTTTGAAATAATGATCTGAATATCGTCTTTTTTTTTTATCCCGAAGGTATGGTCAAAATATCTTATTTATAGCAACTTAATGTTATTTTGATATTCTGTCTTGAATTTTATGTTAATAAATTCATGCGAATTCAAGTTGCACAAAACTATTTTTGGAATTTGAAAGGCATTGTGTGTAAATTATGCTCCCTACTTCAAATTTGAGATCGAATCTTAATAACCTCTTGGGGTTCGGCTATAATGAATTTATTCGTCATGAATTGTTTAGTCTCGGTGTGAATGATTTCTTTTTGACTAAGAATTAATTGAAATACGTGTAAATTGATCTGAATATCTTTAATTATCAGGAAAAAAAAAATCTTTCTTGAAATGTTTTGCAAAAAAGTTGAATTTGCATCCACTATGGCACTTCGAAGTGGATATCAGATTACTCTTTTGTCAGGCTTTTCTGGATCACAAGATTCGAATCCATTATTTATGTCTAAATCGGAAGAAAAATGTTAAAAATATTTTGATGAAGCTTTCTTGGGAATGCAATTTTGCAAAGTTTTCCTTTTTTCCCAACTTTTTGAAGCTTTATATCAATTTGGGAAGATCTTTTGTTGGTCTTAAGATTTAATCCCACGTGTAAAGGAGAGAATTGCCCTTTTGTAGATCAGTCGAAACCATCCGTCTGGAACCATGAGTTTACTCTTGACAACTTCTTAAAATTAGACCGCGATAGATTTATTCTTTATAATTTTTTTAGTCTTGACATAGATGGTCTGCTTAATCGAGGTGTGTTTATGTTAGTTTGAACACCTTTGATCGTTGAACTAAAGAAAATAATGTGTATTTAGGGTACGATTATAGTATCGAATGTTACAATAATAAAAAGTTCATAATTGATTATAAAATCTTAAAATCAATTTTAAATAATTCTATTTCATATTATTATCATATTGAGTTATAGTTTTAATTTTAATGCTTAAGAATTGNTTTAGTCTCGGTGTGAATGATTTTTTTTTGACTAAGAATTAATTGAAATACGTGTAAATTGATCTGAATATCTTTAATTATCAGGAAAAAAGAAAAATCTTTCTAGGAATGTTTTGCAAAAAAGTTGAATTTGCATCCACTATGGCACTTCGAAGTGGATATCAGATTACTCTTTTGTCAGGCTTTTCTGGATCACAAGATTCGAATCCATTATTTATGTCTAAATCGGAAGAAAAATGTTAAAAATATTTTGATGAAGCTTTCTTGGGAATGCAATTTTGCAAAGTTTTCCTTTTTTCCCAACTTTTTGAAGCTTTATATCAATTTGGGAAGATCTTTTGTTGGTCTTAAGATTTAATCCCACGTGTAAAGGAGAGAATTGCCCTTTTGTAGATCAGTCGAAACCATCCGTCTGGAACCATGAGTTTACTCTTGACAACTTCTTAAAATTAAACCGCGATAGATTTATTCTTTATAATTTTTTTAGTCTTGACATAGATGGTTTGCCTAATCGAGGTGCGTTTATGTTAGTTTGAATACCTTTGATCGTTGAACTAAAGAAAATAATGTGTATTTAGGGTACGATTATAGTATCGAATGTTACAATAATAAAAAGGTCATAATTGATTATAAAATCTTAAAATCAATTTTAAATAATTCTATTTCATATTATTATCATATTGAGTTATAGTTTTAATTTTAATGCTTAAGAATTGTCCTATCTTATCGAAAAATAAGTTGTGATACAGTAATGGAAATGCAAGTGGTTACTTACCTTTATAGTCTCTTTAGCCAATGGAAATCCTGATTGGTTGGGTAGTTTCTCGCGGTGTTAAATGTCAAGCAAATGATAACGGACGAAAATATATTAAATTAAGATTTGGTGCTAGTAAAATTAGTATATTTATAATATGAAATAAAATAAATTTTAATAAATTTATCTGATGATCTTTTTTCTCAAAAATTATTTATATTAAATTTTATCTTTTTTTCTTCGCTCTTTATTTATTACTTTTTAAAATTAATTAATTAGTTAAAGTTATACTGTAATTTTAAACACGGGTTACCTAGTTATGTCATATTACTCGATTGATCCCCAGGCCTAGGTTGCATATCAGCCACCATGCCACCAATCTTTTAGCAATCATGCCGTATCTCTCCATACTTCCCATTTTGCCCTTCTTNAACCGCGATAGATTTATTCTTTATAATTTTTTTAGTCTTGACATAGATGGTTTGCCTAATCGAGGTGCGTTTATGTTAGTTTGAATACCTTTGATCGTTGAACTAAAGAAAATAATGTGTATTTAGGGTACGATTATAGTATCGAATGTTACAATAATAAAAAGGTCATAATTGATTATAAAATCTTAAAATCAATTTTAAATAATTCTATTTCATATTATTATCATATTGAGTTATAGTTTTAATTTTAATGCTTAAGAATTGTCCTATCTTATCGAAAAATAAGTTGTGATACAGTAATGGAAATGCAAGTGGTTACTTACCTTTATAGTCTCTTTAGCCAATGGAAATCCTGATTGGTTGGGTAGTTTCTCGCGGTGTTAAATGTCAAGCAAATGATAACGGACGAAAATATATTAAATTAAGATTTGGTGCTAGTAAAATTAGTATATTTATAATATGAAATAGAATAAATTTTAATAAATTTATCTGATGATCTTTTTTCTCAAAAATTATTTATATTAAATTTTATCTTTTTTTCTTTGCTCTTTATTTATTATTTTTTAAAATTAATTAATTAGTTAAAGTTATACTGTAATTTTAAACACGGGTTATCTAGTTATGTCATATTACTCGATTGATCCCCAGGCCTAGGTTGCATATCAGCCACCATGTCACCAATCTTTTAGCAATCATGCCGTATCTCTCCATACTTCCCATTTTGCCCTTCTTACCACTTGGCCTCTTCGCAAAAATCCAAATGAATGGTAGGGGTAAACTTGGGGTAGATTGAATGATTAGCAACAGATAAGGGACACAGTCCTGAACTTGCGGCCTGGGTCACGCACGGAAGGATACATTCTCGATTTAACGCAAGCACCATTTTAGTACCAAACAAAACCCCTCCCCCAAACATGTGACATTGGACGGTAGGTGACTAAAAAAAGCGGGCGCACGACTAGATTTCCCGGTGGGCCCTGCTAACAAGCGCGCGTGGGTGCCGGGTGCACCCACCCGCCCCCCTTACTCTTTTGTCCTGATTGTCAGCTCAACCATAGCCCATAGGCCGGTCCCCCCCATCCCCTTCTCTTTCTCAGGTCCAACAATAATAAAACGCTTTATATAGAAAAATTATTTTTTGATATTACTTTTTATCCATCGAAAGCTTGATAGATATTTTTTTCTTTCATAATTAATGAATATAAATACATTAAGTGAATATTTATGGATTCAAATTCTTTTTTGGTATGATATCTTGATATTTTTTCAGTGTCATGACCTCTCTATCTCTCTCTAGCGTATGCATATGGATAGAGGCAGCTTTTTCAGGTGCTTCCTCACCCATCATGGGGCTCCTCAATGTTGTGGTACTGTCACTTGTACAATATGTGACCCAATTGTGCACCCCATTGAAGCAACCTACACATTTTGTATTCTATGGTTGTGAGGGCACATAGTTTCCATACTACAATCATATGTTTTCCCAATCAAGGTTGGTTGGTGTTGTGATTGTATGAATTTTGTTTTATGATTATGTTATGTTAAACATATCGGAAGCTAAATATATAACTTAAATGTCTTGTTTAACATCCATTATGAGTCTTCTCCCTTGACATCTTATATTGGTATTTAACAATGACTTGAGTAGGCTGACAAAATTTTGCCTATTGTGGAACTTAATTACATTAATAGTATTTTTTTGGATATAATTTTTTGACATCTGCTATTATTATCTTAAAATTTGCAGTGCTAATTTGATTATATACATGAATTAAATCAATAAATTGGGTGTATTTTTTTTTAATAAATAAAATTAGGTCCAAGTTGCATTATGAAATTTATATGAAATGTATGACTGAAGAATTATTACCAAAATAAGGAAAGAAAAAACCCCTCCACTTTAGTTTTTACCTCATCAATGTGATAAAGTTCAATTTTGAAGTAAATATGTTCCCTACCAGAGATATTCTTGATTCGAATTTGTCTTGTGATCTTATCTTTGCATTTGTTTTTTGGGGTCCGAGTCTTATCTTTGCCTGAGTGTGTTCATTTTCTTGCAACAATGATAACTTTTAGAAACTACCAGTTCCTTATACCTTTCGGACAAGTAACAAGTTGAAATTTGATGGATATTCTTTGTGGCCTTTGCAATCCAAAACCAGGATGCATTCAATGCCACAATCCGACAATGAAATTATATTCTTCATTATATGTTTCTCTATAGAGCTCAAGAGATCTCAAGGTGATTGGTGAATAGAGGATAAGTTCATCATCAGCCAACACCTTCATTAGCTTCACACTTTTTCACTTTTCCTAAACACAAATAAAATAATCCCAAACTTTAGACTAATTCCTCAGTTTTATACAGTTATCTTCTTTGTCTGGTTACATGTTTTAATAACATTGCCAGGTTTGGTTCAATGTATTGTTGTGGTTAGTGTGCTTGCGTACTTGTAATAAGGACTTGATCCACTAACATTGGTGGATTATAAAGGTGTTCGGTAATTTAAAGCAAATGGGAATTGTTTAGTTAGATTTGGGAATAACATAAGATTGTCTTGGTCAATCGTAATAGTTTATTGCTATTGTTATTGTTGACGTCGTAATGTCAATCTGCTTAGATTATGTAGTTAACTCATTTTTAAGTTACATAACTGTGTTCTGCTCTTTCTATTTCCACCATGTCATCCTTCCCTCAAACATTGAAATTTTCCTGCAATATTTTGTTTTATTTTCTAGTTAGTCCCCAGAAGGTTTAGATGTTTTATATTAGTATTTTCTATTTGATGTTTCCAAATTGGAAACAAGTTTGCTATCATTTTAATATTGCTGGGTTAGATTTGATATTTATATAACAGCATTTATCCACAGCCTCAAAAGTGTATTACCTTCCATTGTGATACTCATAGTGGTTAGGAACTTAGGATGTAATACTCTGGGATTTAGGTCCAACTCCTCCCAGGTTTTGCACATATTATGCATGTAGATTGATGAAGGGAAGATTCATAATACAAATTCAAAAATATTACAAGTGCATCTATGGGAGACATGATGAAAATCAATTATCGAATTGGTGAAATTGAGTTTTGGTCAAACTCTTTTCAAGCTAGTTCTGATATTATGTTAAAACATAAAAAACAAACAATTGACACAGTTTAGTCTCCATTAGTGAGAGTTTAGGTGGGATAGATTAGGTCAAAGACCTAATTTTTTGCATTGCTGTGAATGTTCTAAAGTTTGAATCCACAACTTCAAGGGTGTTGAGTCGCATTTTAACTAGTGAACCAATGGTCTTTTGATGGTATTGTTTCTTCGATACAAAACAAGTTTTTACATTATTAGATTCTCTGGTGTATGAAACCTAACCATCTTGGACAGATGGGTAGACCTAGAAGCTAATTGCACCACTGTCTGACTATAGGTAACTAGAAGGAAAATGCACCCTCTTCTGTGGGCATTGTTAGATGAAGATCCTAGTGTGTCTCTATGTTTATTTGTACTTATTGTTTTTACTTTTTAGTGTCCTCTTCTCAATGTACTCTATTACTTAGGAGTGTTTTTGTTCATTTCTTAGCAATCGAATCACCAATTGTTTTAAATATAAGTTTCATGGACTAGAGTTTCTTGGCATGATAAGCATAAAACCTTCCTTCAAATTAAGAATGATGAGAATATCTTGGAAGTTTAGTCTCTTTTTTTTTTTTGGTAAGTTGTGCATTACTAGAGTTTCAACATAACATTGTTTTATAGTCCACGGATTGTTTAGTCCTCTGCAATTATTTGCATTTCGAACATAATGTTGTATCCGATATCTAATTCACTTCTTTTAGGTTTCTACTTTCCTTCCGTTCTGTTCCATTCTGTTTTTTTTCCTAGCTTTTATCATTAACTCCCAATTCCTAAAAAACCCACAAATTCAATCCGAAAATGATTGAATCAATAATACCCAGTCCCACACCTTCCTAAAAAATATCTCAAGTGCCATGAGGAAACACTGTCGCATGTTGAGACAAAGGCACTAGCAAGAGACACACAGCCATAATAAGGTTTCTAGAGAGTGTAAGTGCTTTATTTGATTGCTTTTGTGGACACTGAAAAGAGCCATATAGCCTTCCCCACCCCTTGTGAAAATGACAACTTTGTATATTGCTATTCTCATTTTCCTTCTGTGTATGCTAGTGAATCAATCAATGATGTCTCCCCAATTCCTGTTTAATGACTCCCAAAAAAAAAAGAAGGGAGGGGGGGGGGGGAGCGGGGGGTTATGTTATGTTATTGCAGCCTTGCATTGCCTCTGGCATTTGATGAATGTGATCTGTGGTGTGCTTAGCCAAAGACATTTCTTTCTCAACTCTTACCAAAGAGGGTTAATTTTGGACCAATTAAGAATATAGTGCATCTGGATGCAAGGTAAATGAGTAATTTTGTCTGAACTATTAACAGTGTTGGACTTTCAATTGCATCCAAAAAACACGAGGTTGTATGCCTGTTTTTTAATGTTACAAAAAATGTGTTTAAGAATCAAATGCGTTAGATAAAGAATAATTACTCCTAGTTTCTACATTGCAAGTGTTATATTATTGTTGGGTTTTTATGGTTATTTGATTTTGGCTTGTTGCATACTATGATAAACCAACTTAATTTTGTCTTTGCTTACCTTCTCTCTCCTGTTGTCAATGACAGGTTGCGCACAAGAGATACGCAATCTTCATGTAAGTTAATTTACATCTCTTTACACATGATGCCAACTATAATCTATCCCACTAACAGGAAGAAAAGCAAACAAACAAACAAACAATGACCACCTTGATGGCAACCATATCTAAGAGAGCTTAAACATTGCTTATTGTCAACAGTGAAGAGATCAAAACCTGAGTTTTCTCTCTTTATGGTCATATGTCTGTTGGCCCGACTGGGTAGACCCATCCAGGTCCAGGCCCATCGACCAGTTAAAAACTTAAAATTCTAGAGGGTGATTCGGCAACATAGCCCGTTAAGATTGGTGCGGTCCAAGGCTGGCCCAATACGGACCTGTTTTTGCTTTCAAAGTCCATTCGTATTGTAATTTCTTGGATGTCTTATACTCCGGTACTCACTGCATGAACCCCGTTGAGTTATAATTGGAAATTTTTTTGAACTCTATTCCATGGAGTGAAGGGCTGGGTTGATAGAAGACTGATAGTGATGTTTTTTTTATTATTGGTGGTGATTTCTACGTTCAAACACTGTATCAAGCAGATGCTCGGTGGGCTAGGGTCTTACAAGCAAAGTACTGTCAAGGCAGGTCTATATGGCAGGCTACTCACAAATCATCTAACTCATGGGTGTGGAATGGAGTAGTTTGCTTGATGGATAAAAAGTGCTTGCAAAGGGATGCATTTGGAAGATTGGAGATGAGAATGAAGTTAGATGTTGGGAGGACTCTTGGGTTCTAGACCACCCTCTAATCCAGAGTGTGACGCAGAGCAACATCATAAGAATTTAAGAGCTTATCAAGCAATCTTACAAAGCATGGAACTTTGACACTGTTCGCATGAAATTGCACGAAAAATATTGACTATACCTTTGGTAAAAACAACACAACAGGATGCTATTAGGTGGTACCATACCCAATCAAGCGAATACACAATGAAAAGTGGCTATCATATATTGAGACAATCCACAGGCTCCCCCCCCCCCCAAAAAAAAATGGAAAGCTAGCTCGTTTTACCAAACCCCAAGAGCACTATGAAAAATGATTTGGAACCTCAAAGTACCCCCAAAGATGCAATCCTTTCTATGAAAGTTGTCCAATAATGCACTGCCCACTAGATGGGTGTTGTGGAAAAGGAAATTGATAAATAATCCGTCATGTCCAATTTGTGGAGACGAGGAAGAAACATTGGAACATCTCCTTTTGCTATGTCCTTGGGCTGCCACAGTATGGAAAAAATCTCTCCTTGGACTCACTATTGATAGATGTGGACTATCAAGAATGAAGAATTGACTTGTAGAGCAATTGGAAGAAAAGACAGAGACTTGCAACATTGAACACCCAATACAGTCCTTGATTGCTCTCTTATGATGGTTCATATGGAAATTACGTAATGAGTGGATCTATCAACACAAACAACCAAGTGATAGTAGGGTTATCTCTCAAGCAATGGAGGTCTTCTCAGAGATGGACAAAATAGAACATGAAGTTCTTGCACAAAGCAACCCAAACTTGGTCGAAATTGATTGGTCACAGCCTCCGATGGGTTGGATGAACATCAACTGTGATGGAATTTTTTGTTAAAGTAGTAGTGCATCTTATGCAATAATGGCACGCGACCATGAAGGATTGCTTGTAACAGGAGCTTTGGCAGCTAAACCTTGTACTGTGCATAGAGTTTGTTCAATTGCACTCAATGAAGTGAATGAAGGATACAGGGAAGTTATCATCAAATCTGACTCGAAAGCCTTGATTGATTCCCCCAACCAAGGACCAACATCAAGCATAACAGAAATTGAGGCTATTCAACCGGATAAAAGGCATTATGTTAAAGGTATAGCCAAAGTTATTTTCAAACACACAAGGAGATCCTGCAACTCAGCAGCCCATCCTCTGACCATGCTATCCAGGCAAGGTACACTGCCTCCTAATTGGCAGTCTTCTCCCCCCATGGCAATTGATACAGATCCTCTTTCAAAGAAGCTAGAATAGGTATAGGGTATAGCCACAATGTAAAGCTTTGACATTTTTATTTTAATGAAATTTATAATTTGACCCAACAAAAAAAAAACAGTGCCAAGAGCATAACTTAAACCTTGTTATGTATATTCATAACAGAGATGCCTGAGGAGGGTAACTAAGGGTGTGGATGAAAAATGAGAGATAGATAGGCCACTTCACCTCAGGATACATTCAACGATGCACAAGAATCAGATTTCGACCAACTTTGAAGCTTTCGAGAACCAAACAAACACTAGTAGTCCGACTACATTGGATAAGACTTAATGTCCGCAATTAGGTTCTAAAGGCTCCATCCCACATGACGAAGTGTGAGTGTCAAATCTGAAGAATCTTAGTGCACAATTGATGGATTATATGAAACAGGATATCGTCTGTTAGGTGGTGTTATGCTGAAGGCAATTAAATCCACAATAAAATATTAGTCGAAAACATATCTTTAGTGAACAACGAACAAAGTAGTGAATTTGGCACCAAGTTACCATTAAATTTTTTTGGATCAATTTTAATATTTTAAGATAAACATTAGGACACACTCTCTTTAAAAAAAATACAGAAAAATTAATCATACTATAGCACAAGATGAACAAGCAAACTCTGTTCTCTCTCTCTCTCTCTCTTCATTTCTAGATTGTTGGATGTAGGGATGTCAACTTTGATTTGTTGATACGTACTCGACACGTATGATTATAAAATTGACATGATTATTAAATACGTATAATAAAGAGTCTANCGCACTGCCCACTAGATGGGTGTTGTGGAAAAGGAAATTGATAAATAATCTGTCATGTCCAATTTGTGGAGACGAGGAAGAAACATTGGAACATCTCCTTTTGCTATGTCCTTGGGCTGCCACAGTATGGAAAAAATCTCTCCTTGGACTCACTATTGATAGATGTGGACTATCAAGAATGAAGAATTGACTTGTAGAGCAATTGGAAGAAAAGACACAGACTTGCAACATTGAACACCCAATACAGTCCTTGATTGCTCTCTTATGATGGTTCATATGGAAATTACGTAATGAGTGGATCTATCAACACAAACAACCAAGTGATAGTAGGGTTATCTCTCAAGCAATGGAGGTCTTCTCAGAGATGGACAAAATAGAACATGAAGTTCTTGCACAAAGCAACCCAAACTTGGTCGAAATTGATTGGTCACAGCCTCCGATGGGTTGGATGAACATCAACTGTGATGGAATTTTTTGTTAAAGTAGTAGTGCATCTTATGCAATAATGGCACGCGACCATGAAGGATTGCTTGTAACAGGAGCTTTGGCAGCTAAACCTTGTACTGTGCATAGAGTTTGTTCAATTGCACTCAATGAAGTGAATGAAGGATACAGGGAAGTTATCATCAAATCTGACTCGAAAGCCTTGATTGATTCCCCCAACCAAGGACCAACATCAAGCATAACAGAAATTGAGGCTATTCAACCGGATAAAAGGCATTATGTTAAAGGTATAGCCAAAGTTATTTTCAAACACACAAGGAGATCCTGCAACTCAGCAGCCCATCCTCTGACCATGCTATCCAGGCAAGGTACACTGCCTCCTAATTGGCAGTCTTCTCCCCCCATGGCAATTGATACAGATCCTCTTTCAAAGAAGCTAGAATAGGTATAGGGTATAGCCACAATGTAAAGCTTTGACATTTTTATTTTAATGAAATTTATAATTTGACCCAACAAAAAAAAAAAACAGTGCCAAGAGCATAACTTAAACCTTGTTATGTATATTCATAACAGAGATGCCTGAGGAGGGTAACTAAGGGTGTGGATGAAAAATGAGAGATAGATAGGCCACTTCACCTCAGGATACATTCAACGATGCACAAGAATCAGATTTCGACCAACTTTGAAGCTTTCGAGAACCAAACAAACACTAGTAGTCCGACTACATTGGATAAGACTTAATGTCCGCAATTAGGTTCTAAAGGCTCCATCCCACATGACGAAGTGTGAGTGTCAAATCTGAAGAATCTTAGTGCACAATTGTTGGATTATATGAAACAGGATATCGTCTGTTAGGTGGTGTTATGCTGAAGGCAATTAAATCCACAATAAAATATTAGTCGAAAACATATCTTTAGTGAACAACGAACAAAGTAGTGAATTTGGCACCAAGTTACCATTAAATTTTTTTGGATCAATTTTAATATTTTAAGATAAACATTAGGACACACTCTCTTTAAAAAAAATACAGAAAAATTAATCATACTATAGCACAAGATGAACAAGCAAACTCTGTTCTCTCTCTCTCTCTCTCTCTCTCTTCATTTCTAGATTGTTGGATGTAGGGATGTCAACTTTGATTTGTTGATACGTACTCGACACGTATGATTATAAAATTGACATGATTATTAAATACGTATAATAAAGAGTCTAGATTAATATTTAGAATACATTAAATAATTTTTTTTTTTTGTAGGTCTTGACACGAATACAATACGAATAACAATGATATGACACAAAAATACACGGCACGTGGATCACACGATTGACACCCCTAGTTGGATAGCTATAAGTGTTCCCCTTGTTGGTTTGTTGCAAATAGAACAAGCAAACTCCCAATGAAAGTCTATTCCTATCTCAAGTATCTGGGCAAGAACCAGTAGCTAAATTCTGTTACAGAAACCCCAAAGCTGTGGAGATTCAAATTAATCAGCTGGCTATATTTGTCAAACATGTTGCCAATGCAATCTTCCCCGTAACTCCAAAAAACTACCCTCCTATGAATAATTCAACTAAAATTATCGCACCCATATATCAGATTGCTATACATGCAAAAGATACAGCTTAGTTCATCCTGATCTGACCTAATTTTTTTTTTTTTTTTTTCGTAATTGATGCTACAGGAATTTATGAAACAGATTTCACTTTAGATGCAACATTCGAACATCAAAGAAAGATTTTAATGGTAATCCAGCACAAGCAACTCACACATAGCATTTACATAGTAAAACCGTATCAGCAGAACATGCAGAATTCGGAGCTAATAAAGCAGAGTATCATGGGCCATAAAGATTCAGCTCAAAGCTTTTCACATAACTTAAGGTTGGAGTGTGAAAGGGGCCTCTTCCAAGTTCACCAGCTCCACTTCAGATTACAAGAGAACCTACAAGCTAACATCGTTCTTTTCATAAAATTCAAGAACAGTGTCTTAGGTTAAGAACACCAGTCTGTCCATCCCACTTCGGCGTGAAATGATTTTTGAGTTCTATATTATTTCTTTCACAAGATACCTAAAAGCTAAAAACATTAACCTCTCCTAGCCTCTTCTAGTGGACATAACAATAGTTCTGCTATAAGTGGTGTTTACATTTGATATTTATATGTAGGGGATTTATCCGCGCGTTCGGGATGTCTTCCTCCCACAGAAGGATTTCAGNTTGATCTGACCTAATTTTTTATTTTTTTTGTAATTGATGCTACAGGAATTTATGAAACAGAGTTCACTTTAGATGCAGCATTCGAACATCAAAGAAAGATTTTAATGGTAATCCACCACAAGCAACTCACACATAGCATTTACATAGTAAAACCGTATCAGCAGAACATGCAGAATTCGGAGCTAATAAAGCAGAGTATCATGGGCCATAAAGATTCAGCTCAAAGCTTTTCACATAACTTAAGGTTGGAGTGTGAAAGGGGCCTCTTCCAAGTTCACCAGCTCCACTTCAGATTACAAGAGAACCTACAAGCTAACATCGTTCTTTTCATAAAATTCAAGAACAGTGTCTTAGGTTAAGAACACCAGTCTGTCCATCCCACTTCGGCGTGAAATGATTTTTGAGTTCTATATTATTTCTTTCACAAGATACCTAAAAGCTAAAAACATTAACCTCTCCTAGCCTCTTCTAGTGGACATAACAATAGTTCTGCTATAAGTGGTGTTTACATTTGATATTTATATGTAGGGGATTTATCCGCGCGTTCGGGATGTCTTCCTCCCACAGAAGGATTTCAGCTGACCTGCGCGCGTTCGGCAGTAGCCTTTACCTCTCTTTGCCAATAGGACCCTTTCCTAAGGCAATCCCACATCGGAAGAGAGTCGTCTTCCCCCCTCGCATATAAGCCCTTGCACTCAAAGGAGGAGGTACCCACTAGGCACCTGAGGAGGAGGTACCCACTAGGCACCCTGATCAGGTGCCTAGTGGGTACCTCCTCCTTTGAGTGCAAGGGCTTATATGCGAGGGGGGGAGACGACTCTCAGTCGATGTGGGACGAAGCTCCTGCGGGCACTGAGGGGTAAAGGCTACTGGGGGGTCGCCCGCGTGGGTTAACCCAGGTCAAGCCGAAATCCTTCTGTGGGGGGAGGACATCCCGAACGCGCGGATAAATCCCCTACATTATATTTTGCCGATTTCCGGAAGAGGAAGTTCCCTAACTAAGTTTTTGCCAGTCTTCACCTTGACATACTTGCATCAGTTTTTGCAGGAAGTTCCATTTACGAACAACTTGAGAAAGTTCCTGCTCATGGCTTGTTCTATCTCATATAACACAGTCAAACCAATATAGAAATCTACAATACAGAAGTTCTTTGACTTGTTTTATAATGAAAGTAAAAATGACTTGCAAAATGAATATTTTCAAACATGATGTGAATGAACTTAACATCTAATTAACAGAATACGGAAGTTCAAGTTCCCCGTAACCTATATAAAAAAAAAACTCCTTGACAGATAGAATCATCAACCGGACTCAACCATCAAAATTCCATAAGAGCAGAATTTATAACATAATCCTCTTCTCTCCACAGCCTGTCTATAAGCTTTTGGGCCTCACTTTTCATTTTATCTGTTATTTGCATGCATCTTTTTCTCCTTTTTTCACAAATAACAGTTTTGATACGAAATTTGAAGATGCGGAGGATGTTATGTCCAATAAGATATTAGAACTTGAAAAATGTTAATAACTGGTGAAAAAAGACATCCTAATTGCTCTATAAAAACAAAAGTGAAACTTATTACAATACACCAACACTCAACAAAACCTGATCATAAATTTGTAGCTACATCAAACTTTTGTAAAAAGTATTTCCAATGAGGAAATTCCATGAAACTCAATACAAAAGTATCATACACACATTTGCAACCAAATTCCATGAAATTCACTACACACATCTGCAGCCTCTCATTGATACATCTTAAAAATCATCGAAACATTTTTCATCATCACTGAAATGAAATGGACTGTATCTAAAAACATGCACACATATACCAAATATAATTTCAAGGTACAAGTTCAAAATTGGATCTGACCTGCAAATCATCTACCACGCCACGACTACCGCCCCTTTCATTCTTCCTCTCCTCATAATCTGCATCATCTGTAGGCAACTCATACCTGCAAACAGGGCAGGTACTACGAATACTCAACCATGGTACAATGCAGCATCCATGGTAATGGTGAGAACAGGGAAGTCTTGTCACTCTCTCCTCCACCACAATCTCATCCTTACAAACAGCACAAACCACATTGTCCTCCTTTAAATCATCCTTTGTCAACACCACCGATGGAAGATTTTCGATAATGGATTTGGCAGCCGGAGGACTACCGTTCAATGTACTCCCACCCTCTACAAATTGCCCGAATAGGGTATCGTATTCAGGTGTGTATATATAACCTTCATCGATAGCCAAATGAGAAACCTCATGGATATCACCATCCCAATGGTTCTCAAATTCAAGGTTTCTCTCGAAATTATGGACTGCCAAAAGAACTTCCCATTCCAAATTCCGAACCACTTCTTCCCCATCATCAACCGAACCATCTTCTCCTTCTCCAAAAGTGGAACTTTGGGATGAAATGGAAACTGATATCTCATTAATTCGATCAATCACTGAACTCAAACTTTCCCTCTCATCAGCCCTTTCGTTCACTTCCTCCCACTCCAATTCTTCATCGAACTCCCTTTGATCATTGAATAGAAGGCAATCCCAGAAATTTATTGGCAAATCTGAATCACCTTCCCGATCAATTCCACCTTCATGAGGCTCAGAATTCACCTCTACTTCCTCTGAATCAGAATCTGATTCCATTCCCACAACGCGTAGGCCGTTCCTTCTGGATTCTGTCCCACGAATGGTCGGAAATCCTACAGAGTCAGAGTCAAAAGCCAACGTATCAAATTCAATCCCAAATCCTAACCCTAGCTCGCCGCCCAGATGATCAGTGGGACTGGACCCGAAATTCCCACAATAGGCATAATTATCCGGAGGACCCAAAAATGGTTCGGAAACTGAATCTATATCATCTAATGCGTAATCTTCGTGAGAGTCAACAGAATACATTTGCTCTTCTTCGGCATAAAAGATCGGATCATTGACAGAATCCGAACAATCAGATTCGGTGTCTTCCGAATTGGAGATGAAATTGTGCAGAACAGAACGAGATGGCATAAAAAAAGAGCGATTGGGAGGAGAAGGAGGAGCGAAGTCAAAACCGTAAAGGTCCACGGTCTGTACATCTGCAAGTGGTTCTTGTTCTTGGGCATTGGATTGACGATGAAAAACTTGAAGGTGGCTAGAGACGTCCGCCATTTTTGAGAGATCGAAGGAATGAAAAAACGCTGAAAATCTACAGTAGATTTGTTCGATTCTTTCGTGCGAGTCTTTTCGATTTGATAAAGAAGGATCTGAAATTCGATTCAATTCAATGGTTTACCTTTTGGTTCTTTTGACGTGTTGTTTGGTGTGTTTCAGCCTTTCAGGTGGAGGAGAGAGAAAGATCTCACCAAGCCTTACCGCAATTTTTTTTTGGGGGGAATTTATTAATTATTTCTAGAATAAAAATTATAATTAGTGTTTAAATTTTCAATTATTTCAATTTAACTATAAATTATTAATTTTGTATTAATTAAGTCATTCAATCTATTTTATTTGTCAGAATAAACAGAGACATATGATGAAAACGATAAATCAAATCAGACTAAGTCTAATGTATTAATCATTTGGAATTGATAATATAAGTCTATTTTCATCATTCATTTTGATCATGCATTATACGCTCATTTATATTAAATATTTTTATATTTTTTCTTATTATTTTGCTTAATGTTAATTTAGATCTACCCTTTTTTTTAGTATCATTAAGAGAGATTATCTCACTTTTTTGATATTTTTATTATTTTGTTTAATGTTTAATGTTATCTCTATCGACCTCCGTTGAATATGATCAAACTATTTTAATCTATTTTCTTTTAACTTATTTTTAATTGAAGTTACTTTTACTATTTTTCTAATATGGTCATTGCTTATTTTATCTTTTTTAATTTTTTCGCACATCTACTTTAGTATTCTTATTTTCGTTACACTCATTTTGTCACTATGTTGTTTCATAGTTATCTAACATTATGTCATATACAATTATTGTTATTCTTATAACCGTTCGATAAAACTTATCTTTTAATTTTATTGGTATCCTCATATCACATAATATGTCAAAGACTTTTCTCTACTTAAGTCATCCAGTGTTGATTTTATGAGTTACATCATCTCTAATCTCTCCATTATTTTTACTGATCGATTCTAGATATATAAATTATTTACTCGTTGAAATTTCTTGATTTTCAATTTTAACTTTTTCACTATTGTCTACTTCTTTTATTACTAAAAATGCATTGCATATTTTTAGTCTTATTCTTATTTATTTTAAACTCTTTCGACTTGAGTGTCTCTCTCTAAATTTTTAACTTATTGTTAATCTTTCTCTGAGTTCTATCTACTCATACAATATATGATGGGAATGGTCATATAACAAATATATGGGTTTGTTTCTATTTTTTCTAATGGATGGACTGAACCGAATGACTTTATTGACGCATAATTAATAGTTAAAAGATTAAATTGAAATAATCAAAATTTATAGTTTATTTAAAATAGAAGGCAATGATTGTGGATTGATTGTGTTATATTCCCTTAATTTTATACTTGATTTCATCATAAAGGTTTTTTTTTCTCTAAAACATGGTGTAGTGAAATGTTATAAATTTATTTTAAAAAATAATAATAATAATTTTTTTGTTTGACAAATGAATGCAATTTGAACAAATGAATAATAAAATGAAACTGATTTACTATTTCTAGGAGTTTCCGTGTTCTTTCTAATTATTCTTTTAAAAAAAAATAATAATAAAGTGATAAACACCATTGATTTAATATCTTTTTAGGTTCACTATCTTATTCAAAATAGGAACAGATAATTTAAGCACGTAAAAATATTTTTTTTTCCTCTTTTTGTAATTTTCAGAAGAATGAACCATCATTTGTGGCATTATTATAATAATATTGTTGGTTCTACTTTCATTTATATGAAATTTAAAATTTTTTTATTATGATAATTTTACATCATTTAATTTATATTTTTTTATCAGTCTTATATTACTCTTTTAAATTATATCATGAAGCTTTTCAATAACTTACTTTAAAAAATAAAAAAAAAATCATTCTAACAATATGCATGTAATTTATTCTGTTTTATTTTTCTTATTTTTATTTTCAATCATTATCTTCTTTCTAATTAAACAAACTATTAATTTTTTAATTTTCTGTTGGGATATCACAGGCTCGTGCTATACAAGGCAAGGAAGCATAGCTAGAAAAACCAGTAATCATTAGTAGCTCTTGGTCTTTTAGAGCTTGGGAAGACTGTCCTGTAGTGGTTGAAAAATCAACATCGGATTGGGATGTTCTTCTCTCCTTGTCTCTTGTCTGAAAAGATTCGGCAAGATTGAGGTAAGTTTGCTCTACATTATCTTTTAGATTAAGAATGACATAAGTTGGACAAATTTCGTAATTATCATTAAGTTCAAATTTAATGCTCCGTTTGGTACGATAAAAAAATAAGAGGATAAAAAATTAGAAGAATAAAAAGTTGAAGAGTTAAATAAAATATCATATTTGGTAAGGAAAAAAAGTAGAAATGATGGAAAAGTGATTAAATTAACTTTTCCTCCAACTCATCAAAATCGGAAAGAAAATGGATAGAAAGTTAATTATTTGTGTTGAAATGTATCTTATTTGTCTATATATCTTATGTATAAATTAATTTCATATAAAAATACAATAGTAAAATATGTATATATATTTTAAAAAATTTTAAAAATAAATTAAAAAAATATTTTTTCCATCTTAACTAAGGGTGAAAATTTTCGACTCAACACGATGACACGATTTGAACTCGATACAAAAATAAACAGGTTAACTCACAACTCGACATGACACAATTAATTAAATAAGTAAAGTTAAATTTGACTAATATTCAATATAANCCACGAATGGTCGGAAATCCTACAGAGTCAGAGTCAAAAGCCAACGTATCAAATTCAATCCCAAATCCTAACCCTAGCTCGCCGCCCAGATGATCAGTGGGACTGGACCCGAAATTCCCACAATAGGCATAATTATCCGGAGGACCCAAAAATGGTTCGGAAACTGAATCTATATCATCTAATGCGTAATCTTCGTGAGAGTCAACAGAATACATTTGCTCTTCTTCGGCATAAAAGATCGGATCATTGACAGAATCCGAACAATCAGATTCGGTGTCTTCCGAATTGGAGATGAAATTGTGCAGAACAGAACGAGATGGCATAAAAAAAGAGCGATTGGGAGGAGAAGGAGGAGCGAAGTCAAAACCGTAAAGGTCCACGGTCTGTACATCTGCAAGTGGTTCTTGTTCTTGGGCATTGGATTGACGATGAAAAACTTGAAGGTGGCTAGAGACGTCCGCCATTTTTGAGAGATCGAAGGAATGAAAAAACGCTGAAAATCTACAGTAGATTTGTTCGATTCTTTCGTGCGAGTCTTTTCGATTTGATAAAGAAGGATCTGAAATTCGATTCAATTCAATGGTTTACCTTTTGGTTCTTTTGACGTGTTGTTTGGTGTGTTTCAGCCTTTCAGGTGGAGGAGAGAGAAAGATCTCACCAAGCCTTACCGCAATTTGTTTTTTGGGGGGAAATTATTAATTATTTCTAGAATAAAAATTATAATTAGTGTTTAAATTTTCAATTATTTCAATTTAACTATAAATTATTAATTTTGTATTAATTAAGTCATTCAATCTATTTTATTTGTCAGAATAAACAGAGACATATGATGAAAACGATAAATCAAATCAGACTAAGTCTTATGTTTTAATCATTTAGAATTGATAATATAAGTTTGTTTTCATCATTCATTTTGATCATGTATTATACGCTCATTTACATTTTATATTTTTATATTTTTTCCTCTTTTTGTAATTTTCAGAATAATGAACCATCATTTGTGGCATTATTATAATAATATTGTTGGTTCTACTTTCATTTATATGAAATTTAAAATTTTTTTATTATGATAATTTTACATCATTTAATTTATATTTTTTTATCAGTCTTATATTACTCTTTTAAATTATATCATGAAGCTTTTCAATAACTTACTTTAAAAAATAAAAAAAAAAATCATTCTAACAATATGCATGTAATTTATTCTGTTTTATTTTTCTTATTTTTATTTTCAATCATTATCTTCTTTCTAATTAAACAAACTATTAATTTTTTAATTTTCTGTTGGGATATCACAGGCTCGTGCTATACAAGGCAAGGAAGCATAGCTAGAAAAACCAGTAATCATTAGTAGCTCTTGGTCTTTTAGAGCTTGGGAAGACTGTCCTGTAGTGGTTGAAAAATCAACATCGGATTGGGATGTTCTTCTCTCCTTGTCTCTTGTCTGAAAAGATTCGGCAAGATTGACGTAAGTTTGCTCTACATTATCTTTTAGATTAAGAATGACATAAGTTGGACAAATTTCGTAATTATCATTAAGTTCAAGTTTAATGTTCCGTTTGGTACGATAAAAAAATAAGAGGATAAAAAATTAGAAGAATAAAAAGTTGAAGAGTTAAATAAAATATCATATTTGATAAGGAAAGAAAGTAGAAATGATGAAAAAGTGATTAAATTAACTTTTCCTCCAACTCATCAAAATCGGAAAGAAAATAGATAGAAAGTTAATTATTTTTGTTGAAATGTATCTTATTTGTCTATATATCTTATGTATAAATTAATTTCATATAAAAATACAATAGTAAAATATGTATATATATTTTAAAAAATTTTAAAAATAAATTAAAAAAATATTTTTTCCATCTTAACTAAGGGTGAAAATTTTCGACTCAACACGATGACACGATTTGAACTCGATACAAAAATAAACAGGTTAACTCACAACTCGACATGACACAATTAATTAAATAAGTAAAGTTAAATTTGACTAATATTCAATATAAACTCTTAATGACTTAACACAAATTTAATACGGCACGACACGACTCGACTTGATTGATTGTAACTCCTAATCTAAGCCAACACCAAAAAAAAAAAATTGTCATTTTTATTTTTCATCTATCCATCCAACTAAACACAAAGGAAAAAAAGTGTATCCTTCCTACTTTTCATCCTTGAAGGATAAAAAATATATCCCTCCTATTTTTTATCCTCCTTACTTTTCATGTACCCTATCAACGGAGCATAAGCATTGGTATGTTTTATTAGGTGGCAGTTTTTCAGTACACAGTCTTGCATTATCGTCAGCTGTGTGCTGGGCCCACTGACAAATGGGCTGGGCTGAAAACGTCCTAGATGTTGCCAAGTGCCGACTGAGCCCCTCAAAGTCAGGGGTAGCCTGATCCCATACATCTGAAATGATTCGGCAAGAATCAGGTAAATTTGCTCTACGTTGTCTTTTAGATTAGGAATGATGGGCTCTGACACATTTCATAGTATCACCATGTCCTTGCATTATCGAGCTATATGCTAGACTCACTGACAAATGGGCTGGGCTAGAAAAGCCCCAAATGGTGCCAACCGCCATCTGAAATATTAGGTGTAATTATTATATTATGTCACAGTAATCGTTAAATAGATAAACTAATAAGGATTAATCCTAACTTGCAGCTTTAAAGATTCATTTAGTTGGAAAAATAGAAAATTAGAAAGATGAAAATAAGGATGAAAAGTTGAAAGAAATATATTTTTTCTCAGTATGTGTTGGTATGATGGATGAAAATTTGAAGGGATGCATTTTCTTTTGTTTGGTATTGAATGNCTAACTTGCAGCTTTAAAGATTCGTTTAATTGGAAAAATAGAAAATTAGAAAGATGAAAATAAGGATGAAAAGTTGGAAGAAATATATTTTTTCTCAGTATGTTTGGTATGATGGATGAAAATTTGAAGGGATGCATTTTCTTTTGTTTGGTATTGAATGAAAAAATAGATGAAAAAGAAATATATATATACCAAATTTACAATTATACCCTCACATCTAATTACATGAATAAGATTAAAGAAAATAAATCAAATCGCATGATTTTTTTATAAGTACATAATATTTAAACCCCCTAATGTTTATAAGTATATAATATTTTGACCATTTTTAAATTTAAAATGTTATACTTAGACCAAAAATACTCCAATTAAACATGAAATATTAAATATTTTAAATTTNCCAAATTTACAATTATACCCTCACATCTAATTACATGAATAAGATTAAAGAAAATAAACCAAAACGCATGATTTTTTATAAGTACATAATATTTAAACCCCCTAATGTTTATAAGTATATAATATTTTGACCATTTTTAAATTTAAAATATTATACTTAGACCAAAAATACTCCAATTAAACATGAAATATTAAATATTTTAAATTTTACAACAAAAATTCATATTCTATTTTATCATTTAATTATTTAATGTGTATCTAACTAGAAATTATATGTATTTTTTTCATTATGTACATTTAATTATTAAATTTTCCATTACATATATAAAAGCAAACATAATAAGTTAAGTTCTAATTATATTATGTGGTAAATACTAAAAATTATATGATTAAAGAGAGTGGTGGGTAAAATAGTTAATTAACAAAAAAACTCATTTTTCCTCCATTTTCAATATATTTTTCGCCTTTTTTTGTGGGAAAAATGTTTGGTGGGCTCAAGGAAAAACATTTCTTTTCCATTCCCTCCCATTTTCTCTCCGTACCAAACAATGGAAAGATTTTTCTTCCTTAATTTTCCATCCTCCCTATTTTCCCTCGAACCAAACAGGGGGTAAANTTTTTTGTGGGAAAAATGTTTGGTGGGCTAAGGGAAAAACATTTCTTTTCCATTCCCTCCCATTTTCTCTCCGTACCAAACAATGGAAAGATTTTTCTTCCCTCCCACTTTTCTTCCTTAATTTTCCATCCTCCCTATTTTCCCTCGAACCAAACAGGGGGTAAAGATTACTTGAATTTTAATTTATACTTTCAAAGTTTAAAAATATTAATTTATATCTTGAAAGATATAAATATGTATCAATATATATCTGGAACTAACTGTCATCTAGTTTGATGTTAAAAAAATTTGAGCTAATTTTAAATTGTACTCTTCAAAGTTTAAATATTTCAAATTTATGTTCCAAAAAGAATTTTATTTATTAATACTTGTTAAATAGTTCTTAATTGTATTATATCATAATATTTTTGTGTTGTGTGCGAATTAATAAAAAAATATTTTTAACACAAAAAATATTTTCATGTCTAGTCAATTACATTGTGTCATATATTTCACATTTACGACAATTCATAATACTATTTAATATTTTTTTNTTCTTAATTGTATTATATCATAATATTTTTGTGTTGTGTGCGAATCAATAAAAAAATATTTTTAACACAAAAAATATTTTCATGTCTAGTCAATTGCATTGTGTCATATATTTCACATTTACGACAATTCATAATACTATTTAATATTTTTTTAAAATTGAAAAATATCTATTTTTTTGTCTATAATATTCATTAAACTATTTTGTGTCTATACTTGTGTTATTTGTATCTTAATTTAATTGGACAATTAAAAGATTTGTGTCTACTGAAAAATATTTTTTCATTGACTCGAACACAATATGAAGATGATATGATACGACACAATTAAAAGCTAAGAGCATTAATTGATGAAATTCTTTTTAAATAATAAATATGAAATATTTAAATTTGAGGGGTACAATTTATAATTAATCTAAACTTTTTTAACGGCAAAATGGATGGAGTTAGTCTCAGGTGCGTGAACATTGATACGAATTTATGTTTTTCAGGATACAAATTAAAATTTGAATAATCTTTCAAAGTATAAATTGAGATTAATCCAAATAGTAAATACGCCTCATTAAAATTCATAATTATCTAATCATGTCATTAATATCTATTTCCAACGAAAAAAGTGGGCCCTACCTTATTTTTTTTATTCGTTTTCTTATTAGATAATGATCATATCAGCATTTCTGGTATGGTGGAATCGTTATTTACTCGAAAGTAGGGGGTAGCCTTGCCTCTTCCCCTAATCTTTGGTAGCCCAANGTAATCTTTCAAAGTATAAGTTGAGATTATTCCAAATGGTAAATACGTCTCATTAAAATTCATAATTATCTAATCATGTCATTAATATCTATTTCCAACGAAAAAAGTGGACCCTACCTTATTTTTTTTATTCGTTTTCTTATTAGATAATGATCATATCAGCATTTCTGGTATGGTGGAATCGTTAGGTCCAATATTTACTCGAAAGTAGGGGGTAGCCTTGCCTCTTCCCCTAATCTTTGGTAGCCCAATTGCAAGATGAAAGAGAAGAAGAAATTCCATGTTCAGAAGAGCGAGAGAGGAAGAAAATTGATGGCAGAAGGAGCGGGTTCTCTCTCTTGATGATCTTTCCACCTTAATGTAAAGGTAAAAACCTTCGATCTCTCCATTGATTTTGATAGTGAAAACATCAATTTTTTCATATTAATTTGACGGTTGAATGATGATTAATTTTCTTACAATTTGAGCGAAATCTTTAACTTCTCTTATGAATTTACAAAGATGGCTGAGATTGCAGTCGAGTATCTAGTTACNTTTTTCATATTAATTTGACGGTTGAATGATGATTAATTTTCTTACAATTTGAGCGTTTTGAGTTTGAGCGAAATCTTTAACTTCTCTTATGAATTTACAAAGATGGCTGAGATTGCAGTCGAGTATCTAGTTACGAAATTGGAGGATTGGATTTTCAAGGAGACTAACAAGCATAGAGCAGCTGAAGTAGGTAAGATCAAAGCCGAATTCGAGAGAATAAGGCCATTCCTCAAATATGCAGATTGGAAAAGGCTGATGAGGGAAGATAGTGAAATTGAAACATGTGTTTCGAATATCATTGATTTGGCGTGTGAAGTTGAAACCATGATCGACGATGATTGGTACAATAGAATGGGGACAAGAGGTCTTTCTCTATCGTCTCTTTTTGAACTAGTAGGTGAATCTTTTAATTACTTCACTGATGGAAAGACTAAGAATAGTAGTTCCCATGTCAGCATTGCATTGTTACGGAAACGGGTCTCGGTCAAACTCAAGGAAATGAATGTTAAGAAACATGTATCCTTGTTGAACTCTACTGTGGAAGCTAGAGATGATAATCCAATATGGCGTTCGAAGACCTTTGCTTGTAAGCTGCCGAGGACTTACTTGGTGGGGAGGGATAGAGAGGTTAAAATGCTTGAAGAATGGTTGCTTCGGGATGGTGTGAATACTCCATATCTTGTTGCAGTAACCGGGGATAGTGGGATTGGCAAAACTGCTGTGACAAAAACAGTTTATGAGGTTGTGAAGAGGTACTTTGATTGTTCTGCTTGGGTGTTTGTTTCTGGTTGTCCCAGTAAAGATATTTTCAGAGGCATGTTGATGGGTTTATCCCAAAGCCCTTTCGAGATGACAGAGAAACAATGTTTTGATCAATTGGATGAGAAAGAATTGAGAAGGAGGATCCGTGATCATTTGTTTGGCAAAAACTTTTTGCTGGTTCTAGATGACTTGGATACATTAGATACCTGGAAAGACGTGGAGAATGAATTGACCACAAAATGCAAAGGGAAGGTACTCATCACAACAAGAAATTCGGCATTTCCTGCTGTTCTAAGCACACATATTCTCCATCTTGAGCCATTGATTCATGAAGATGCCCTGGAGTTGCTGCGCAGAAGAGCTTGCTGGCAAAGTCCTGACCTTGGCAATGCCTCTTGGCCTTCTTCGCTGGAACCGGTGGTGGAGAAGATTTTGCAGATTTGTGAAGGAAATCCCCTTCTTGTTACAATTTTTGGAGGCATGATCTCAACGGCTAACCTTGAGGAATCTGGGGAGTGGGATAAGGTTTTCCGTATGCTGAAGGAGGCAGATGAATTTTGGCCTCGTGCCAGCTTGATCCAACGGGTTTTCGTAGTAATCTACTTTATCCTGCCATCTGTGCTAAAATGCTGCTTCCTATACAGTGGGCTGTTTCCCTATCATTATGAAATTTCATTTAGGAGGTTGATCCGTATGTGGGTTGCAGAGGGCTTTATAGCAAGACAGCTGCTTGGAATGACAGAAGAGGAAATTGCCAAGAATCTGTTGGATGAGCTCATCCAAAGGAACTTGCTTGAAATAGCAACGGTGGCTACAAGTGGGGAGGTGATATCATGTAGGTCCCTACCTTTTGTGCAAGATTTTATCCTTCAAATGTTGAACAATGATAATTTTTGCATAGTGTCCAACAGCAGTCAGCCCAGTTGGCCATCAGATGTAACTCGTATCCTTGCAGTACATGGTGAGATAAAAAATGTCATACCTAGCTTGAACACCAGATCAATCCATTCTCTACTTCTATTCATTGGAAATGAGCACTGGACTCCTTCCATTTTATTGAGCTCACTACCAAATATTAAATTTCTGCGTGTGCTGGACTTACAACAGAGTCCAATTGATTCCTTGCCTGATGCAATTGGAAATCTTGTTCTATTACGCTATATGAGCTTGAGGGGTACAAGGATCTATAATCTGCCCTCATCCCTCGTAAATTTGCATGAACTTCAGACGCTTGATATCAGGAACACATATGTGAGGGCTTTACCTGGTGGATTTGATGGCCTCAAGATGTTAAGACATCTTCTTCTAGCAGATTCATTCAGCAACAGAGTAGTTAAATTTGATGGTGATATCATGTTTTTTAAAGATCTCCAAACACTTGCAGGAATGAAACTATCTCAACAAACAGCATTTGGGCTAAAATACCTTCCTCAACTCCTGAAGTTATCAGTTGGAGAGGTTGAAGGGAGAGAAACCTCTTTCCAGCTATCTAAATCCATTGATCAGTTGAAAAACCTAAACTCCTTGACCATAAAATGTGCTTGGAGAAAGGAAATTCAGTTACAAACATCCAATCCTCTTGAAAATTTGGAGAAGTTAAGAGTTGGGGGTTGGGTTAGAAATCTGATTGGTTGGGTCTGTGCCCTGAAGTCCCTCTTGTATTTGGACCTGTGGGACTGTATGTTACAAATTGACCCAATTTCCAGCCTCCAACATCTTCCCAGCCTTGCTGTCCTTTCATTGCGGAANCTGAAGTCCCTCTTGTATTTGGACCTGTGGGACTGTATGTTACAAAATGACCCAATTTCCAGCCTCCAACATCTTCCCAGCCTTGCTGTCCTTTCATTGCGGAATGCATACAAAGGAAAGCTCATTTGTTGTGATGCCGCAGGAGGCTTTCCTAATCTCAAGAAGCTGTCACTTCTGCATCTGGAAGAGCTTGAGGAATGGACAAAGATAGAGGATGGTGCCATGGGAAGCCTTGAGATACTGCTAATCGCTAAATGTCCAAAACTAAAGCTACCACCCAAAGGCTTTCAAAATCTTCCTAAACTCCAAATGTTGCAGATTAAGAACATGCCAACAGAATTCGTCAAAGAGGCAAGAGAGATCCCTCTCCGTGCAGGCTTATGTCTTTCAGTTGTTAACTGATCCGTAGGTAATTTAGTTCAAGTAACAAAGCATAGAGATCGTGATTACCAATTTACACGAAAATTTTATTCCGAAAATACTCTTACTTTGTCTCTTTAAATAGTACTGTGATTATGTCAGTGTGTGAGATATCTTGCTGATTTCTTGTTACTTTTAGTCATTGGGCTATATCTGAGGTATAATATCACTCACTAATTTGTTGATATATGATTCAGGTGATGTTGGTGGAGTCAACATAAAGTACAATTTTGTCTATAAATATGAAAGATTGTCCTTTCCAATATGTGTTTCTCTGCCCCCTTTTCTTTCATTGTTCATCTTCATGCATAATGCTTTCTTTTTGGTAAATTTCTGATGATACTGCAGCCGATAAGGCGATAACCCCACCTTCAAGCCATTTAACAGAGTGGAACTGTAATTAGAGAGGCGTGCCGAAGGTTTTGTTCATGGGACAGTACAAATGAGGGTTAATGCCCTTTCTATCTCATTGCTTTGAGCTAGGAATAAGTAACTGTGAACTGCTTATTGTCTTTAATCTCAGTATGGCGTGTTGCAAACTCTATATCGAGTCCAGTTAAGTTCCACTATTCTTCATAGTTTTAGAAACTAATAAACTGACTTCTTTGTTGGTTCTGCTTGGCTCGCATAGTTATGTTTTGGCAACTCTTGCTTGGTTTGAGGAGCATCTTTATGTTTAACTCAATTCTGGGGATATAATATAACCCCCCAACAATCACACACACAAAAACTTGTGTTGTAGAAGTTATAACCCCTGCTCCAATGTTCAAAGTATCATTTCAGAAGGGTTGAAATGTTTTCCTTTCTGAAAAGACTGAAATGAATCAGTGAGGGAATTGAAATTTTAATATTTAGAATATTTCAAGGTGTTTTGAAATATTTTTACTATTGTTTGGACATGTTTCAAGGAAATTCAAGATGTTTTGGTATATTTAGACAAATATTTTGAAAATATACTTCTAAATTTTTATTCGTTTCTAATCTGTTTCCGAAATATTGTTGAAACGTTTTCGTTTCTTAAGTGACTGAAATAATGCATATAACAAAATTTCAATTCTTGCCCCAGTCTATATATGTGGTCATCAGCCATTGGCAGTGGCAAATTCCACATTATTGGACATATTAAGCTAAAAGAGCCACAAGCATCTTAGAAAAATGGAAAAGCAAGGTTGAGCTTTTCAATTGAAACTAATGTTATGCTGCGCTTCCCTTGTTCACGATAATGGGCGGACTTTCTTTTACCATTGACACTATCTACTAAACTTAAAAAAGAGCAAACTAATTGTGTTTCAACAGCATGTAGGATTCTTACCCAAAAAAAAAAAAAACACACACACACACACACTATGTAGTCACCTGCTAAGGAACCTCGCTTCACAGTCGAGTGGGGCAGTCAAGTAAAATACCATTCAAATTTCTCACTTTAAAGTTAAAAGTTCAAGTCTTGGAGTTTATATACAGTTCGGTAATTAACCGCTATACTAGCCTAATTAAATTTATTTTCGAAAGAAGTAACAGGTATGATTAAAAAGTCTCATGATCTCACTAGTAAAAGTCTATCGGAGTAGTCTCTAGGTCCTTTGCCCCCCCACCCCTTAAAAAACAGAACCTCGCTTCAAGGATATCGCCTCAGCTACAAAAATTACTGATCATGATATTAGTTCCCCCTCAATTGCCCCACCTTTTGTAAGGTCCAACAACTCAACCAAAAGAGAGGAAAACACGGGGGAAGAAACTCTAAGATTTTCACTAATCAACATGAAAGTCAAGACAGTATCGTCCCATTCACAGTTCTATATAAGTGGTAAACAAAAACTCCTATGGTCGGAAGCTGAGATCCAACACTACAGTCAAAATCCGTAGGTAGGATGTTGAAACAAAAATAAGGCCACGACTGAAACCAATAACATAAGCACTGTAATAAAAACAAGCTTAAAATTCAGCTGCCATGCATCTATATTCCGCACAATCTCGAGCTTTGATGAAGAATCAGCAACCCCCATTTCAGTCTCGCGTACAGAAACATTTACTGGGGTTTTTTCCTCCTGTTACAAACAACAAAAAGGAATCATATCGAAATCAGTAACATAAAGTTTCTCCTTTTTGTTTTGAGTATGTAAAATGTAGACGTTTTCTGGTTGCTCCATTGTACTGAAAAGGAAAAAGAAATATATAGTAACTTGGATTAGAAGTAAACAGCTTTCAGGTAAAAGTACGCTAATTATCCAACGAGATATGTATAGAGGTCCAAGGAGGCACCAGTGCGGACACAAGCAAACCATTCTCTCAACAGAGGAAAAATAAACCATGAAAAACGCAAACTCACACAAACAACCTACCTTCTCTGAACCTGATTATAGGGATTTGCTGTAGAACACACTTTGTCCTCCATATAATGAGATGTCGTTATTAAGAAAATATATTTCTGTCGAACTCAAACCAACTCTTAAACTAATGTAACATCCTCTACAATGGGGTGAAGCCAGCATTCTCTACCTATTTGACAAAAAGACACTGAACAAAGAACCAATAATTGAATAACACAGAGTACTTGAGATTTTTGCTTGTCTCTTCTCTCTTTTTACGGGCCGTAGTCTTCTGCCCTTCATTAGAGTTCAGACTCCGAGACATCAACAAAAGAGTCTATTTGTTTATTGATAAATCTGAACAGCGGCAGCACTTGAAATATCAGGGGTAAGGCCAATGATAATGAGGATGGGTTTTTGCAGCTTAAGGTTGAAGACAGCAGCNGTCTGATTTGTTTATTGATAAATCTGAACAGCGGCAGCACTTGAAATATCAGGGGTAAGGCCAATGATAATGAGGATGGGTTTTTGCAGCTTAAGGTTGAAGACAGCAGCAGACACTGATGNCCAATGATAATGAGGATGGGTTTTTGCAGCTTAAGGTTGAAGACAGCAGCAGACACTGATGGTGGCCGTCAATGGTAGCGGAATAAATCAATTGGAAACAGTCAACCATAACAATTCTTGTTGGAGAGAGTATTCAGGTTTTATAGAGAGAAAATTTGCATTGGTGATCTGATTGGAGGATGTAATCACATCAGAGGGCTTGGGGAAGAAGGGTAGGGACAGCTCGTGTGGAAGAGGTTGTTTCTTGAAAAACACCAATACAACTCAACTAAGTTCAAGGTGCTCCAAGGACAGGAAGAAAGCCAAAAAAATCAACAGAATTTGTTGATACAATATATGGCCAGCGAGTACATAATACTCCCAGTCGGGGTCCCGGCTGCCTGAAAACTTGCTTAACTGACAAAGTAGGATAACGTCCCAGTCAAATCTGCTCCAACTCAAAGCAACAGCTTCAAAAAGAGAGGAATATGAAAACAGAAGGCATCATGCTTGGTAAAGCNAGTAGGATAACGTCCCAGTCAAATCTGCTCCAACTCAAAGCAACAGCTTCAAAAAAGAGAGGAATATGAAAACAGAAGGCATCATGCTTGGTAAAGCAGCCTGTTATAAGCAAACCAAACTACTGGAAAACTGGAGGTGACATTGTGACTGACAGACACATTGCAAGCACATATAAGGCTATAATCATAAAAATGTTTACAGATTTGCAGTGCATGAACAATTTGCAATGCCTCAGTGTTGGGTTGTTCAGATTGTGTTCCACTTGGTGACTAGGTCACTAATAAGGCAGTAGGAGGCAATGCACATATGGTTTCAGATGCCTCACGCACAAAAGGCTATTTCTCAACCACAGTTTGAATACATCTTCACAGGTTCCACCCATGGGCATGCAAATCAACAAATTCAAGTGCACAAAAAGAGAGACCAAAGTAACAAATACCTCAAAACTGGTAGCTGAAAACTCGGTTGCTTCTTTTCTTTCTTCCATGCAAATTACAGAGGTAAAATCATGCTTGGAAAGCCATAATGCTTTGCTATTTCCTCTACTGTCATGGCTCCTAGTACCAGAGGGGTCCTTGTTTGTTTTCTGTAAGCACTTTACCAAGGTCTTATTCTCCTTTCTTAATGAATGTATCTGCATACAACACAACGAGCAAATTTAGTTGGAAGCAGAGCGGTAATTAATCAACTGAGTATATATTCAGTTGAAATGCTCATGTATACACATTATGACATCTGACTTTCTCTTAAAATTTGCCAATTACAATTTTAGAACCAGCTATCGATAAAGAACATAGTCATATAGTCGTAGAACTATAGGGGGAGAAAGGAGGATGTAGATCTCGGACTTAAAAAAACATAATATTGGATGTCCTATGCTAGAAACTCCTAGAACTTCACAATTTTTCGTCATCTCCACAGATATATAGTTTCGAATGAACACTCTAGCTATAGGTGTTGGAGTATTGACGTAGATCTGTCATCAAACAACTGTAGAGGTAGACAAGCAGTTAAAGCATATAGTGAAACCCGTCAGACATATAAGTGCAGCAAATGGTTTGACTACTGGACAACACCCCTCCTCCACCCAAATATAAAAAAAAATAAAAAAAATAGAAAAGTTGCTTGTATCTAAGGTTTCGCCAAATAAAGTGATGTGTAGACCTTAATTCTTTCTATAAAAGAATTCTATATGAGCTTCAATGAAATTTCTATTCACATCTCATGACCATCAAAAAGAACCAAAAACTTCTTTAAAGCTTCAGTAGCAGGAAAATCTAAACCATAACAACAACAATCCACATGTTGCTGAAGCAAAAAACATGGAACTTGATGAAAAGCTGACCAAGAACTACAGATATGCAGATTGTATATGGGAAAAATGAAGGGTTTGGGGGTGGTTTCTAGATTTTTTTCTCCAAACTCCAACAAATCAAAAGTATATTTTGACCTGAAAACTTCCCTCACAATTTGAGCCGCGAACTTCCAAGTTTTCCACTGAAATCGTGAAAATATTTATGTATGCTGCTGGCTGCTTGCCAGGCAATCTAATCTATAGCAAGTTATAAATCATTTTGCATGCATCATAATCTCATTTCTCCTCTGAAATATCTCATTTTACTCTCCTAGGTATAAGAAACAAATTCCAAATCATTGGGAAAGAAAAAAGACAGTGAAACAAAGGCATGGTAAGTAATAATCAGCTTCCTATTGAAAAAATTGTAATACAATTTTATCCTAGGTTATGACCTGCTTGTGAAGGCGTTCTCTTTCAAGGGTCAGTTGCATGACCAGATCTGTTATCAACTTAGTTCGAATGCGAATGTCTTTTGCAGTTTCCTTTTTGGTTTCCTCAGCTTGATGCAAAGATGCCTCCAAGCATTCCATTCTGCCCCTAAGGAAACCAAGTTCCTCATTGAGGTCTGAATTAGCCTCAGATAATATAATACACTTATCTTCTGCACTATCAGCCCGACTTTCAGCTTTTGAAACCTTTGACTTCAGACCTTCAATTAAATTCTCCATATCCTCAATCGTAGAATACAACATGATTTGCTTCTCCTGACTTGCTTCCGCAGATGCCACCGCATGTTGTAGCTGAATATCTGACTCCCTGAGCTGCCTCTCAAGTGAATCCACTTTGTCAGAGGTACTCTTAAGAAGATTTGACTCTTCATTGAGCTCCATATTAGTCTCTGCCAGCAGTTTACATTTAGCTTCGGCATTCTCCGCCCTGCTTTCTGCTTTAGAAATTCTCTCTTTCAGATCCTCAGCTACAATTGCCAAATCATTGATAAGCTTTTCACCACTACTCTCAAGCTTCTGCAAAGTACTGTCTTTGGCTTTTAACTGTTCAGAGATATCTTGTAGCTTAGATCTCAATTCTCCTTCTCGCTGATTTGAACTATTAAGATTAAACTGTAGGATCTGAAGTCGACCCAATAGTTCTTTTGAAATTCCCATTAGGACGCCAGCAGCATTGTCTGCTTCAAACAACCTTGTGCAAATGACAGCAGCTTCTTCTTCAAGGAAGAAAACTTCTTGTTCTGAAGAATGCAACCTTAGTCTCAAGTCTTCTTCAATTTGTCTTGATTCAGTTACTTTCTTCTCAAAATCCAGTTCTCTTGCCAAAGATTTCTCAAGCATCCTAAGAATATGCCTCTGTTGTTCAGCAGTTTGCATTTTTATCTTTACATTGAGGTTTGAAAATTCATCATTTTCTTGAAACTCCACACCATCATCTTTCCCTGCCAAAACGCACGCTTTATGGTGAAATAAGATTACTAACTTCTTATTTGTCATGTCCTTTCCAGTGGCAGAGATTAAGATAATCATAAAATCACAAGTTTTAATCTCTAATCCCACCCCCAACCCAAAAAAAGAGCTCCAGGGAAAGATTTGAATGAGATCTGCTCAACAAGAATGCCATGTGAAAAAAAAGTTCTTTTTTTTTGGATAGGAAACAAACTATTGGTGCTTCTAACAGACAAACTTCAAATTGGCCCCCTGCCCCAACAACACTAGCCTGGTCATTTCCAGTAGAAGTATGCATTTGACCACTTATCGGTCTATCTAAGAGGCACCCCACGTCTGATTCACACTAATACACAAATATAAGTTAAACAAGAAAATAATTTTAAACATTAGGAGCTTACTATTTTCATCTGCATCAAAAGTCGACAAGATCTTCTGGAAGTTTGCAGATTGCAACTTTAATTCTGATAACTGCTCCAGTGACTGCTTCAACGATTCTTCTGAATCATGCAACTTCTCTTCTACAACTTCTCCCAGGTGCTCAAATGAAGATATAACCTCACGAGAAGTGACAACATCAGTTTGAAGAGTAGACATGAAGTCATCTAGTTCTTCCACCTCTGAATCCAGAATTCCAGATAAAAGATCAAATTCCAGTGCCTTCTCAGCAGAGTCACTATAAATATGCTCTTTGTCCATTACAAAGGCCTCAAAGTCACTTTCTTTAGTTGCCACGTGCATCATAAGTATATTCAAATTAAGCAACTTCTCAGATAAACATGCTAAATCTAGTTCAGCTCTAGTTAGAACCTCCCCTGCATTTTCAAGCTCTTGCAGAATATCTCCACTATATGATGTCTTTTCAAGTGTGGCAATGTTATTTAACTCCACCTCTGGCTCATCAGCATTGGCATCCTCACCAGGAGCAGATGTATCGTGGATGATATCAGGATCCATTACAATGGTCCACCTTGATCTGGTTTTAAAACTGAAACAAAAATATCATCAGAATTAACCACCACCACCAGGAAACTCAAATCTTCCCCCAGGACCCCACCCAAAATCAGAATGAAAAAGAATACAACAGATTAAAACAAATAGCAGATCAAAATGTTAATGTAAAAGCAGATCACATAATATTTGTAAAAGTAATAAAATTAGGCTATCAAATCAATTAATTTTCCAACAGATTAAAAGCTAAAAGCAAAGATACGTATACATATGTGTGTGTGTGTATTATATCTATGCCTTCCTTGCTCCTATTTCAGCATGGAAAAAAGACATACCCACCCTGGGTGCCCGATAATGTGAGGTTCATCAACCTTCAGGAGTGTTGATGAATAGCCATTTAAATACAGCAGGAAAATAAGATATTGGAAGAAAGGTAGTGTGTGTGTGTGTGTATTTCCAACTGATAATCCCCCCATTGCATCGCTATAACTACTGATTCCTCCAATTTTACAGCAATACAATCAACACTCAAACCCTGGGCCTTGGGGTTTGCATCACGGGGTTGCGTAGATTTAACCCTCCCCCAACCTGCAATGGTTGGAGGCTCATGAACCCACCCTTTTACAATCAACACTAAGATCAATCAACAAGGTGAAAAAGAGTGAAAAGCCTTGGTCACTTTACATCTAAAATTAACTTTCTGTACAGTTTTGCAACAGCCAAAACACATAGTAACCAAACAACTATAGGACTGCCAAATGGAAGCAATAACCATTAAATTAAAATATCATTCTTACAAGAATGTCCAACGGCAACTATTAAGAAATCCCAGAAATAATAAATAAATAAAAAATCAACAATAAAAATGCTCTAAGTATTCAACGACGACCCAGAAATCAACAATTCGAAATACCAATCCCTAAAATTATAGAAAAAAAAATGCTATAAATCTAATTACACTACAATTTTACATCCATTTTATCTCCAAAAAAAAGGAAATTCAAAAGAAAATAGTTGCAATAACAAAACTAAATCTGAATAAAGGCTATAAAACAACGTACCCGTCAGATATTTCTCGGCTTAGAGATCGTGGGATAAAAAAAAACTACGACATACAACGTTTTTTCAGAGTAATTTCATCATCATATGTGGGGAAATGAATTTGTAATTCTCTAGTATGTACTCGTCCTCGGAAGCTGGAAGTCGTTGATCAGGCACAGGAGTTGAAAATTGGGCCGACTCAGGACCATGTGCGAAGATGGCTAAAGGTGACGATCGGCCCATTGCTGGACTAGTCTATGCTCCCAACTGGGCTGTTAGGCCCGTTATCAAATCACACATAGACCCAGTTTAGCCCATATAGGAATCAGACATAGACCGGACCTAACTAAAGTCTTTTGGAGGCTGGTACATAGGTCCAATAGGATTTCAACAAGACTCACTCATCAATTTCCTTTTGCATTAAGCCCCTCTTAAAAATTGATATAACTAAACGTTCTTTAAAATTATAAAAATAACGATAATGTCGTAAGTCTTATACAATTGAAACACCTATTTATGTACTTTTTTTTTTCTATAAATACAGATCGATAGACAAGTATATTAAAAAAATTAATTTATTCTCGATTAACGTACCCTAAAAAGCTACATTATTATGCAACACGTATAAATCAATAATTTTGAATTTGACAACGACTGAGACAACATCATAAGTCTGAAATTCTTATCAGATTCAACCAAACATTTATGGTTATAATCTATATAGTAACTTTCGCTAGAAGCAAAACTCTTTAAATTTTCAAATCTAAAAGTTATATTAGAAAGATCTTTATACGTACCACAAATCGTTGAGATCAACAACAAAGTAACTGAATCAAATGTACACTTCGCACAATTTATTCCATTCCCTAAAAAATCAAAGAAATGTTCAAATTGTTAAAACACATGTAAATGACCAATAGGTATATAAACAAGTAACTAAAATTTTACCAAAGAAGTTACATATCCATTCTTAACAAACTAAAAATTGAATATGAAAAGTAATTACACTCACAAATATTCATGATTGCACACACACAAAAATGTATTAGCAAATATAACAGGTACATAATTAATAGATACGTGTTTACATAGGTACACAAGATATAACATACATGATCATTCAGATACATCAATGTTTAATTGAGAAGAATGTACATAGACACCATTACAAGCATACAAATACATAAAATCAAACACAATTCAAAATTACGTAAATCATAACGAACATGTACCTAAACCTATCAATGAATACGTACTCCATTGCTGTCATCTAATTTGTGTACCTACCAAGTCAACGCTTAAAATAAACGAACGGTATATTCCAAATTGTGGCAAGTAACATTGAAATTCCGATAATTGCAAATATAACTCTATTATTCGTAGTAGATAAAGCAACTAATTACAATGAATATCTTAAGAAATCTAAATAAAAAATTGTTCCAGCATACGAAGTCAAGACCAACCCGAACTCCAATTAATAGTAAGTTGAACTCGAACTCATATTCGTACTTTGACTACAAAAAACATCAAACTCTAGCTTCAACTTTTATCACCTTCAAAATACCTACAAAAACTCAAAAGTCTGTTATTCAAATGTATAATAGAACAAATAATGACTAAGAATTTAAATTTGAATTATTAAGGAAAGCTTATAATCTACCATCATAAATCAAGCATTTCTATATTCAATCACCGGTCTCCATATATATCTCTTTACAACTAATGTCTTTAGTTTTTCATAACTGAGCAAAACTAACATTGTTAGAGCATCTTTAATCATGACTCAAATTTGAATTTAAATTTGAGTAAAAAATTTGAATTGGTATAGAGTACTCCAATTAACAAACTCAAATATCCACTCAAATATTTTAAAAAATTCCCTTATTATCTCAAAACTCGTTTTTTTGTGACATTCAAATAATAATATTTTATAAAATAAATAAAACTTTCATCTTTCCACAAATGGATAATTCAAAAAAAATAAAAATAAATATGTATACAACACTACATGAAAATAAATAAAACATCCTAGAATTCTAAGATTATTCTAATCCCTTACCATTTTTTATAAATTCAGATAAAGAAAAAAAAATAGTTAACATGGACATGGTCTGAAGAACACAACAACACACGTTTTTAACAAAAATGGAAGATTAAAGAAATAAAATGACAAATTTTTTAAATTTGTAGGTACCAAAGATTTAAAATTTCAGGAAGAATCGGTGGTCTGAAATTATACTACCAATAGTGTTTAACTCGAAAAAATCAAAGAAAAATTTGATGAGTAGACTTAGGGTTTATATAGTATGAAAGATAGGTGAGATTAGGGTTTTAAAAAATACAAGAAATTAAGAAGATGAAAGATGAAAGATGAAAAGTAAAACACTTACCTACAGGCCTTCAAATAATTTGTGAAAGCTTCGGCGGTGGTTGGGCGATGAAAGCAGTGTAGTAAAGAAGAGGCAGGAATAAGTAGTCAAAGAAGTCTTTTAATTTTAGATAGGTTAAAAAGTTACCGTTCGAAATTGGTATAGAATTTGAGTTTGCTTCAATTTGGGTCCAGAATAAGTTTTGTCTTGATTTGGTATAGATTTGAGTTAAAGGTTGGAAAAAATTTTTAGGCCATTTTGACTCAAATTTAAATTTGAGTCTACATTTAAGTCAAGGATAAAGATGCTCTTAGGGGTATTTTTAAGACTAAAAAAAAGTGGACTTAACTACTTACTAATCTATATAATAAAATACAATATAATTCAAATTTCAAAAAAAAACTAAATGACTTTTGTTTTTCACGGGTCAAATTGTTTTAAATTTTATTTTAAAGTTAATATGACGGCTAATATTAACTCCTCAAATTTAATAGGGATAATAGGCTCTTTAAAGATGTGCTTGGAGTTACTTTTCAAAAAATATTTCTTTTAAGTACTAAAAAAAAGTGTCTGGAATGGTCCCACCACCACCACTCCTATCGCCCCATCACTGCCATCCTACCACGACCGTCATCCCACAACCACCATTATCTCTGCCCTGTCACCATCACCACTATTGCCACCGCCATCACCCCGTCGCCACATCTCAACATTAGAAATATACAAGGCATAAATTAAAGATTTATATATTCAAGCATATGAAAAATATTATCAATCACACCGGTTCACGCATGAATCATCCTCGGAGAACCTTTTGGATCTTGCACCCTAGGGTCTCATTGCCCTTCTTGCTTTTTAAGGAAAATATGTAGGGCACAACTTGTGACACTACATAGGCAATCACCGAAAATCACTACCATAACCAATCTTTTTTAGGATTAATAGTCATCTTGACAACCCACTCAATAGGCCCAATCTTAAATGAAGTTGGACTGTGACAAAATAATTGACGTAAGCAATAAGACTAGTGAACAAGTTACTTTTATCATAACAAATTGTCCTTGCTATTGATCATGTAGGACTCGGTGGAAAAGAGGAGAAAGAAAGACAGAAACAATTCAAATTCAACAAGCAGTCAGAACTCTGAATCCAGTGACACCCAAGAATTAGATTTGGAGCTCAGACTGTCATTTTAGAATGTTATTTCTTAAGATTCAATGCACACGTAAAAGTATCAAGTATCAATTGATTAATACAATTGAAATTGTAAATGAGATTAAATTGGGTTGAGAGAAACATAAAAGTATCAATTATCTGTCATATAGACATCATGAAAATAGTCGAATACCAAAGACTTATCGATCTAATTTTATTCATCAGCAGCACAGTCGAATAACAAAGAACACATATCTAGATACAAATCTAACATTGAAATGTCTATTAATCTAACACTGAAATACCGATCTAACCCTGAAATACCTATCTAATACAAATCTAAAATTAACTGATCAAATTAGGACTAAGATCTGAAAAATCTAAAGATTTATCATGGTCAGTGAGCTCTGCTTAGCCCAAAGATTTGAAATAGCTCAAAGATTTACCTGCTCGCTGAGAGAGAGAGAGAGAGAGAACAAAAGAGTAGAGGGCCTGGAGGTGCAACAGCAAAGCTTCGGTCGTTCAACTTCGATGGAATTAGATTAGGGTTAGGGAAAAATAACATTATATTTTTTCTGTGTAACTGTCGTTAAAAAATAAAAAATTAATTAATTTTTTAAAAATAATTATTTATTTATTATTATATTAATTTTGTTTAAAGAGAAAAACGAGTTAACATGTCTCACCCAAACATGATCTGTTTATTAAACATGTTAAACGAGTCAATTCATTTATCACCCGAATTTATTAATGTCTCGTCTAAACTCATTTGATTTGTACTGATTAATCGTATTTGTGTTGAATTTTAATAGACGTATTTAATCGTTAAAAAAACTAAAAGAGTATGGATTAAAGTAATATTGGTGGTATGCGTATGACGGTAAAATCAGCAAAAGAAAAGTTAAAAGATGATGGACAGGTCAAATCAATGGGTTCCACGTGTCTCATCCTTCCTATCCAAGTAAATGTATTGGTTACCAAAAAAATATTTCCCTAGGATCAAATCAATTTCTATCCTATCTAATAAAAAATATGGTGCTATCCACACGAAAACGGATAGGGTACAAAATTAANTCCTTGGATCAAATCAATTTCTATCCTATCTAATCAAAAATATGGTGCTATCCACACGAACAGATAGGGTACAAAATTAAAAGATTTAAATTTTATTTAAATCATTTATTTTATGAAAGAATGTATCTGACACAATTAATAAATTAATTAAATATAAATAAAATTAATCAAACAAATATATAATATAATTTATTAATATATTAATTATATATAATATACATAATATAATTTCGCATATATTTTTGACACGAACCTGTTTTATCGGATATAACTGCCACGCCGAATTATATGTCTAGAAGCAGAAAGATAAAATGGTCGGTTAACATTTTCTTGTGCGCGGCGTCGCGTCCGCCGACCACTGCAGCCTACGCCTACCTGACGAACATTATCCTTCTTGTGGGGACCAATTCTCGTAATGCGGCCACAATCCAGGTCATGCTACAATATGATAACAATTCAGACTCTAGCCCTCACCGTGACCATGATCCACCCACTTTTTTTGAACGGAGGATAATTGCAACTAACGATTTAAAAAATAGAGATCGTAAAGTCCATATAAACGCACACATTTTAAGGTTATTCGACATAAAAAAAAAGTCTCATTCGACCTATCACCATGAGCAAGCCCACAAAAGAAGAATAACAGAGCCCACAAACAAGCAAATTTGAAACACACAATTTTTTTGACCAAAGAATAACTACAATTAACACCTTATAAGGTGAATGTTGCAGAGTTTATATAAATACGCCCATATACCTTAAGATTACCTGATGTGAAATAGCCCCGACCCACCTATTTTAATGTCACCCATTGCATATGGTTTTTATAATAATATTATTATAAAGAATTGAATCAGCCTGGAAAAAAATTTGTAGATTAATTAAGTTTGTCAAATAAATAATTTTAAAGTGATTTAAACCACAAAAAAAATAAAATAAATTAAGAATTCAAAACTCTTTTATTTTATTATATAGATTATTATAATCCTCGCTTTTCAAAACTCTAAATAATTTAGCAAATTAAACAATTTGATACCATAACAAATTAAGTAATATAAATAATAAATAAATAGAATTAATGTAAAACAAGTATAATTCGATTTTGACACAATCAATATCTTCATTTAGTTCTGAATTTGTTAAAGAGAAAAGAAAATTTCAGCTTTAGATTTTTCGTCCGTGAATTATAGTATGAATATGACGCTAACACAAAATTATAAGACTGGAGTTTGATGCAAACTCAAAAAGAGACAATACAGTATTTACTTTATTGGCATTTCGTCATAAAACTTTAGAGTTGTCATAACAACAACAGACAGAAGCTCGTGTCTATGTTAGAATTAATAATAAATAAATGTGAGTGTGTGTGGGGCCTGGGTTGGGGGGTTGCAGATAAAAAAAGGGCTGAGGGCAAAGGAGTGCATCCGAGATTATCCCTATAAGTCATCGCCGGTGGAATCATCAAATTTCTGACTCTACCCATTACTCATTTTGAAAACAAATTTAATTAAGTTAGTCATTAATCATCGAATCCCAATTTAAATTTTCTTTCAACATGAAATTTGGTCGGTAGTCCACTTGACCACGCAGCTTTGTTTAATATTTTATGTTTGATTGCAAGTGTTTGTTGTTTTTTCACACACTCAAGGGGCATCTTATTTTAGTTAGTGCGGCGTGTGGAACACGTTTATTTTTGTCTTTTTTTTTTTTTTTGGTAAATCCCATTTTGCCCTTAAATGATGCAAACTTTTTTAGTTTATATTATCCTTTCAAAAGAATAAAAAACGTTGTAATATGGTCCATCATTTTATTTTTATTTGGTCATCTGTCTATTTTATAATTCCTAATTGGTTGATTTCGTATAAAACAGACGGATAATCAAACAAAAATAAGACGTTAGACCACATTGCAACGTTTTTATTTTTTTAAGGGGATAATGTGAAAAAATTAATTATTTGAGGGGTAAACTAATTTTTTTTGCATCTTTCAAGGAACAAAATGGGATTTTCCTTTTTTTTTTAGTACATTTTTGTTACAAATTATGAATCAACTACAATTGTTATTTATTTTGAGAATTACTTAATAGTTTGTGAATTACTACTACGAGGAATGTATCTCTCAAAAATATCTTAATCTCTGCGTGGATGGTTTGACTACCGGATCAAAAAGAGAATTAATTAAAGTGCACATAAATTGACCCGAATATCTATGACCATTAAACCAAAAAAAAACCACAAACAAACAAAGTTAGAAGATATTAAAGAAAGATATCAACCTTTTTTTCCTTGGCTAGGTTTTTTGTTTTGCCATGCCTTTTCCTATGTTGAAGGCTTTAATTCTTTAAATTTAAATAGTGTAATAGTAAAAATAGTTGGGATGAGTATTTATGTTATATATATATATATATATATATATATATATATAGATATGTTATAAGTTATACATTTTTTGGCCGTTTAAACTTTGAGATAATTGTATAACATAGTATCAAAATAAGGAATTTAATTATTAAAAAAAATTACAAGTTAGACCCAAAATTTAGTGTACATATAAAAGAACGTGTTGGAATATAAATACTTAGTTTAAACTCTTATAATCTAATGAACAGTGCTCTAATTTGTGAAAAAGATCAAATTCTAATCGGTCCAATGGATAATTTCTTGAATTTACTGAAACATTTGAGTGTTATTTGAATAAGACAAATCTTAAGGGGTGTGGATATAATTTACTCAACATGTTATTATCTCCGTCTCCGACTCCGATGATTCAGTCTTGACGTTATTACCCGAAAATCACTTGTTTTTTTCTCCAATTGCAACTGAAAATTGCCTGAAACCCTTGATTGTTCGTTTTTAGGGTTTTCAGGAGGTGATAGGACAAATCCATTGGCAAAGACGTCACTAGACGATGTTAAAAAACCCTAATAAAATTCAAACCCAATATTAATTTATAAAAAGTAAACAGTAATTCCACCGGGACCATAGGTCTTTTTTTAAAATTGTCGTCGCGTGATTTTTTTTCCAGTCAAGTCGTACCTTAGAATCAGTCCGGATATAATGTAATACGATAGCGTTGCGTGAACCTCTTCCTTTATACCTTCTTATTCTTCTCTAAATAATTCTTCTCTTGAGCTCATTGATTTACAAAAGGACATTCTTCTTCTCCTTTCGTTGTTCTTAATCTCTCATTTGTAGCGTGGTTCTGTTGATAGCTTTTGCTTTGTTTTTGTTGATTTTGAAGCTTAATTGGGATTACTTAAATTACTGGGTCTTGCGTTTTATATCGACCCGTTTCAATTTTTGCCCCCGTTTTGTTCGAATCCATCGGTTTTGTAGTTGATTTGAACCATTTAAGGTAAGATGCAGATATTTTAGTGCTTTTGCGAATTGGGTTTTTTGAATTTTGCTGTTTTAGGCTTGGGAATTTATGTGCTAGTCGTTTCAGTCTTCAAAACATTACTTTCTGTGAAAATATTTGACAGCAATTGTTTCCTTTGAGAATTTTCAAGTGATTTTTGGGACGTTTTAGGAATATTTTTGGTTGATCTACCTCTTCAAACTCCCATCCCCGGCGTAGCAAGGGAGATCTTTCGATCACTCTGTTAGTTTCTTGTTTAGTTCTGAAAAGAAACTCTACTTGCCAAATTAAATGCTGAATTAACTTTTATACACTCAGCTTCTTACAAACTTGTACCCAAATTACTTCAGGACTTTGGTTAAAAATTCTACTTTTGTGGAATATTGGAATTGAAATAGAACAATTGAATCATCTAATAATTTTCTCAAGTTCTATTTACAGGTCTTCTTGCAGTTAAATCCAAGAAGTTTGAGCTGTTCCCGAAACAGTCAATAAGTTTCAATCATTACTTGAAGAGCTAAAGAATTAGAAGATGACGATTGGAAGTCTTAAACCAGCAAAAGAGAAGAAATCTCGAAAGGGCAAGCAGGTTGTTGATGAGAAAGCCCCTCTCTTACCCAGTAAGCAAGAGGAAGATGGTGGGTTTGATGAGTTCAATGGGGCTTCATTTGGTGGGGCAGTGTTCAATTTGTCCACCACAATTGTTGGTGCAGGAATCATGGCCTTGCCCGCAACTATGAAAGTGTTGGGTCTTGTTCTTGGAATTGCTTTGATCATCTTCATGGCATTTCTAACAGAGGCTTCAATTGAGTTGTTGATCAGGTTTAGTAGAGCTGGCAAAACGGTTTCTTATGGAGGTGTAATGGGTGAAGCTTTTGGCAAGTATGGCAGAATGTTGCTGCAAATATGTATTTTGGTCAACAATGTTGGTGTTCTTGTTGTGTACATGATCATTATTGGTAAGATTTAATTTCAAACAGCCATCATGTAATTCAATTTTCGTCGTTATTAATGTTTCTGATTCGTTAAGTATTCCATTACCATGCCAATCTTGTGAGGATTTCTTACTTTTTATGTGTATATTNTTGCAGATAAAAAAAGGGCGAGGGCAAAGGAGTGCATCCGAGATTATCCCTATAAGTCATCGCCGGTGGAATCATCAAATTTCTGACTCCACCCATTACTCATTTTGAAAACAAATTTAATTAAGTTAGTCATTAATCATCGAATCTCAATTTAAATTTTCTTTCAACATGAAATTTGGTCGGTAGTCCACTTGACCACGCAGCTTTGTTTAATATTTTATGTTTGATTGCAAGTGTTTGTTGTTTTTTCACACACTCAAGGGGCATCTTATTTTAGTTAGTGCGGCGTGTGGAACACGTTTATTTTTGTCTTTTTTTTTTTTTTTGGTAAATCCCATTTTGCCCTTAAATGATGCAAACTTTTTTAGTTTATATTATCCTTTCAAAAGAATAAAAAACGTTGTAATATGGTCCATCATTTTATTTTTATTTGGTCATCTGTCTATTTTATGATTCTTAATTGGTTGATTTCGTATAAAACAGACGGATAATCAAACAAAAATAAGACGTTAGACCACATTGCAACGTTTTTATTTTTTTAAGGGGATAATGTGAAAAAATTAATTATTTGAGGGGTAAACTAATTTTTTTTGCATCTTTCAAGGAACAAAATGGGATTTTCCTTTTTTTTTTAGTACATTTTTTGTTACAAATTATGAATCAACTACAATTGTTATTTATTTTGAGAATTACTTAATAGTTTGTGAATTACTACTACGAGGAATGTATCTCTCAAAAATATCTTAATCTCTGCGTGGATGGTTTGACTACCGGATCAAAAAGAGAATTAATTAAAGTGCACATAAATTGACCCGAATATCTATGACCATTAAACCAAAAAAAAACCACAAACAAACAAAGTTAGAAGATATTAAAGAAAGATATCAACCTTTTTTTCCTTGGCTAGGTTTTTTGTTTTGCCATGCCTTTTCCTATGTTGAAGGCTTTAATTCTTTAAATTTAAATAGTGTAATAGTAAAAATAGTTGGGATGAGTATTTATGTTATATATATATATATATATATATATATATATATAGATATGTTATAAGTTATACATTTTTTGACCGTTTAAACTTTGAGATAATTGTATAACATAGTACCAAAATAAGGAATTTAATTATTAAAAAAAATTACAAGTTAGACCCAAAATTTAGTGTACATATAAAACAACGTGTTGGAATATAAATACTTAGTTTAAACTCTTATAATCTAGTGATCAAATTCTAATCTGTGAAAAAGATCAAATTCTAATCGGTCCAATGGATAATTTCTTGAATTTACTGAAACATTTGAGTGTTATTTGAATAAGACAAATCTTAAGGGGTGTGGATATAATTTACTCAACATGTTATTATCTCCGTCTCCGACTCCGATGATTCAGTCTTGACGTTATTACCCGAAAATCACTTGTTTTTTTCTCCAATTGCAACTGAAAATTGCCTGAAACCCTTGATTGTTCGTTTTTAGGGTTTTCAGGAGGTGATAGGACAAATCCATTGGCAAAGACGTCACTAGACGATGTTAAAAAACCCTAATAAAATTCAAACCCAATATTAATTTATAAAAAGTAAACAGTAATTCCACCGGGACCATAGGTCTTTTTTTTAAATTGTCGTCGCGTGATTTTTTTTCCAGTCAAGTCGTACCTTAGAATCAGTCCGGATATAATATAATACGATAGCGTTGCGTGAACCTCTTCCTTTATACCTTCTTATTCTTCTTTAAATAATTCTTCTCTTGAGCTCATTGATTTACAAAAGGACATTCTTCTTCTCCTTTCGTTGTTCTTAATCTCTCATTTGTAGGGTGGTTCTGTTGATAGCTTTTGCTTTGTTTTTGTTGATTTTGAAGCTTAATTGGGATTACTTAAATTACTGGGTCTTGCGTTTTATATCGACCCGTTTCAATTTTTGCCCCCGTTTTGTTCGAATCCATCGGTTTTGTAGTTGATTTGAACCATTTAAGGTAAGATGCAGATATTTTAGTGCTTTTGCGAATTGGGTTTTTTGAATTTTGCTGTTTTAGGCTTGGGAATTTATGTGCTAGTCGTTTCAGTCTTCAAAACATTACTTTCTGTGAAAATATTTGACAGCAATTGTTTCCTTTGAGAATTTTCAAGTGATTTTTGGGACGTTTTAGGAATATTTTTGGTTGATCTACCTCTTCAAACTCCCATCCCCGGCGTAGCAAGGGAGATCTTTCGATCACTCTGTTAGTTTCTTGTTTAGTTCTGAAAAGAAACTCTACTTGCCAAATTAAATGCTGAATTAACTTTTATACACTCAGCTTCTTACAAACTTGTACCCAAATTACTTCAGGACTTTGGTTAAAAATTCTACTTTTGTGGAATATTGGAATTGAAATAGAACAATTGAATCATCTAATAATTTTCTCAAGTTCTATTTACAGGTCTTCTTGCAGTTAAATCCAAGAAGTTTGAGCTGTTCCCGAAACAGTCAATAAGTTTCAATCATTACTTGAAGAGCTAAAGAATTAGAAGATGACGATTGGAAGTCTTAAACCAGCTAAAGAGAAGAAATCTCGAAAGGGCAAGCAGGTTGTTGATGAGAAAGCCCCTCTCTTACCCAGTAAGCAAGAGGAAGATGGTGGGTTTGATGAGTTCAATGGGGCTTCATTTGGTGGGGCAGTGTTCAATTTGTCCACCACAATTGTTGGTGCAGGAATCATGGCCTTGCCCGCAACTATGAAAGTGTTGGGTCTTGTTCTTGGAATTGCTTTGATCATCTTCATGGCATTTCTAACAGAGGCTTCAATTGAGTTGTTGATCAGGTTTAGTAGAGCTGGCAAAACGGTTTCTTATGGAGGTGTAATGGGTGAAGCTTTTGGCAAGTATGGCAGAATGTTGCTGCAAATATGTATTTTGGTCAACAATGTTGGTGTTCTTGTTGTGTACATGATCATTATTGGTAAGATTTAATTTCAAACAGCCATCATGTAATTCAATTTTCGTCGTTATTAATGTTTCTGATTCGTTAAGTATTCCATTACCATGCCAATCTTGTGAGGATTTCTTACTTTTTATGTGTATATTAGCTCAAGATAATTTAGTGGCAATTTCTTGAATCATGTATTTATAGGTGATGTGCTTTCTGGAACAACCTCAAGTGGAATTCACCATGCTGGTGTCCTGGAAGGTTGGTTTGGAATGCACTGGTGGAATGGGCGTTTCTTTGTTCTTCTTGTCACTACCCTTGCTATATTTGCTCCATTGGCAAGCTTAAAACGTATTGGTTAGTCCTTTTTCTTTTCTTTTCTTTCTTACTTCTTCGCTTTTCTTTTGAATTCGGAAATTATTAGCAAGCTCATACTTTTTGAAATTGTTTCTTTATTTTGTGGTCATTCACTTCAATGAAATCTCTCGATATTCTGATGGTTTACAGGTCGTATCACATGTTTACCTTCTATTTTACCTTCAAGGATATATAAAACCTTTTATTTTCACAGCCACAGAATACCCTAATAAAGAATCCATTGTTACATTGTTTGGTTAACACTATGATGTGGTGATTATATGTGCCTTTTTTGTGGTTGCAGATTCATTAAGATTCACTTCTGCTTTATCAGTTGGACTAGCGGTTGTGTTCCTGGTTATTACGGCAGGAATCACCATTTTCAAGTTGATAAGTGGAAGCATTTTGATGCCTAGATTGCTTCCTGATGTTTATGATTTGACATCGTTCTTTAATCTCTTCACCGTTGTCCCTGTTCTTGTCACTGCATACATCTGCCACTACAATGGTATGTAAGCTAATTTTTAGCTTATATTATTAATTATATGCAAGCATCCTGTTTTCATCTGGGATGTCAAGACTAGACTACTAAATAAGCAGTTCAGATCAGGTGACTTGAATTCACTTTTATTACACACAGCCACTTTTTAGGTGTGCCCCTGGGCTGATCAATCTGGGGGCAATTTTATTCAGAAAAGCCTTTATTTCTTAACCTATATGATGTTTTCAGATAACAAGTGTTTTTGGTTAATGAAATTAATGACTCGATGCATTATTGTATAGTCTGTGTCTGAGGAACCGATTTGTTATCATTGCAGCCACATGATTCCTCTATAATGTTCCAGTTATACAGGGTATTGGCATCTGCAATCATATACCTTCCATTAAAATTGTGATTTCAATTCCTAATTCTCAAAGACTTGAATTGTAATCCGAAGTAATTTTATCATTTTGATTCCATCCCTTAGAAATTGGTTGTGGCTTTTCATTTGGAGGTGTTAACATTACAAGGAGCTGATCTTTCTGCGAAAATTTTGCAGTTCACTCCATAGACAATGAACTTGAAGACAACAAACAGATAAAATCAGTTGTACGAGCCTCGCTTGCTCTCTGCTCAACTGTGTATGTACTGACTAGCCTATTTGGATTCCTTCTTTTCGGTGATGCAACTCTTGATGATGTGCTCGCCAACTTCGACACTGACCTTGGAATTTCGTATGGCTCCCTGCTTAGTGATGCTGTGCGTGTTAGCTATGCTGCCCACTTGATGCTTGTCTTTCCCATTGTTTTCTATCCATTGCGGTTGAACTTGAACGGCCTACTCTTCCCTTTGGCCAGGCCTTTGACTTCAGACAACTTTAGATTTGTATTAATCAGTGCTGGGCTAATTACTCTCATCTTCTTGGGGGCAAATTTTATACCCAGCATTTGGGATGTTTTTCAGTTCACAGGAGCAACTGCAGCAGTTTGCATTGGGTTCATCCTTCCTGCTGCCATTACTCTTAGGTAAGCTACCAATTTTCTTGCTGGATTTAATTGGAAGATCAGGTATCCTATTTTCAATACTGAAACTTAGAGTGAGAATTTAAGGCCGAATTTTGACCACTGAAACAGTGGTTAGTACCAAGTAACACATTATATGCCAACTGTCCTGCTTGTACCTATTTATCAGGGTTTCTGAGGATTGTTCTATATCAAAATAATATTTTACTCATTTTGAGTCTTTGAATGATGTTAAGTTATAGTCTTCTGAAGCAAGGTCCAAACTTCTGTGAGCTGTGGTCGACATTTCGTACTCTTGAATTGAATGGTATGGTTTTTATGCAATTTCAGGGACCATCATGGCATAGCAACAATGAAGGACAAGATTTTGTGTATTTTCATGATTGTCCTTGCTGTCTTCTCGAACCTGGTGGCCATTTATAGCGATTCCTATTCCTTGTTCAAGAAAAACGCATCACCACGCGAATGAATTCTCCTGTTTGGGGGCACTGCAGTAATGGACCTGGCAGTGATGACCTCTTTTTACCATGAAGACACTCTGAAGGCCGGATCAATCGCATTGAATCAGGAATTCAGAGTTTTCTATGGTCTGATGAGTCAAGTTTCAATAAGGTAAGTATGCTGATCAATTCCTGAAGTTGAGTTGCCTCGCTGAAAGTATACAGAAGCTTATATTCAATGTGGATTCTGTATTCTTCCTGTGCATTATTGTATTGCAGTTTGTTTAATTGTAGAAGCTGTTTGTTCAATTGTATTGAATGGGGATTCAGAGTTTTCTATGGTCTAATGAGTGGAGTTTCAATAAGGTAAGTGCGCTGCTCAACGTTTGAAGTTGAGTTGCCTTGCTGAAAGTATACAGAGGCCTATATGCAATGTGGACTCTGTATTATTCCTGTGCGTTGTTGTATTGCAGTTTGTTTAGTTGTAGAAGTTGTTAGTGGGATTGGAATGCAGGTATAAACATACAAACGGATACCTTGGCTATGTTATATGCTCTTTTCTTTCTTCCCATTTTTTGATTCTGCCATTTGTTTCGTCTATGATGGGTTTAGAGCATCTCCATGAAGCTAGTTATTTTATATTTGTTAGCTAAAATAAAGAGTCAAACCATAAAATTTAACTAAGAGCAACTCTGAGGCTATTTAGAATAACTAGTCAAAATATACTTTTTTATTACACTATCTATTTTAAATACCAACTCCTACTAATTCATTCCAATAACGCTCTCTATTTTAACTAGCTTCAATTAACTATTAATTATTAAAATCTAAAATACTATGTAACATATCACGTCATCACCATATTGATGACATCACACGCTGACGTGTTACGCCACGTTATCAAAATTTCAAAATTTTGATTTTTATTAATAACGGTTATATTTATAACGATCACGTTATCAAAATTTTAAATTTTTAAATTTTTTAACGGTCATATTAACATCGGTCATAGTTACAACGGTCATATTTTTTGATATGTATAAATAGGATTTTCTCTCTCTCATTGTTATAAACCTCAAATATATTTATTGATATTACATTCTTCTTTATGTTTATGTTGTGCTTTGTCATCCTGCAATCAAGATAATTCTTAACGATTCTGACTCCGATGACGAATTGGAAATGGTAACAATTTATGTTATGGAAATGAACATACTCAATAGCGAGAAAAGCTTTGGTGTACGTCGTAGTTCTATTCAAAGTCATTCAATTATTTTTCGCAATCGAGTTCAAGCACACGAGAGACTGTATTATGATTATTTTGCTGAACCGCCTATCTATCCCCCAAATTTATTTCAGAGAAGGTTTCGAATGAATTGAATCTTTTTCCTTCGTATTCCATCTATGGTGAAAGCTTATGATTCATATTTTGTCCAAAAACAAGACACTGTTGGAATTACTGGCTTGTCTTCCCTTCAAAAAATGACAGCCGTCATAAGGATGATTGCTTATGGAATTACAGCAGATGTTGTTGATGATTTTGTGAGAATGGGCGAAAGCACCCCAACAGAAAGTTTGAAAAGATTTATGAGGGTGGTAGTAACAATTTTTTCTGATAAATACCTCAGGTCACCAAATAACGATGACATTGTTAAATTATTAGCAATTAGTACCAATTGTGGATTTCCTGAAATGTTGGACAACATTGACTGTATGAATTGGAAAATGAAGAATTGTCCAATAGCATAGAAAGGTATGTATTCTAGTCACATCCATGAACCAACAATTATTTTGCAAGAGGTGGTTTCATATGATCTCTGGATTTGGCATGTATTTTTTAGGTTATCTGGATCCCATAATGATATCAATGTACTAGAACGTTATTTTATTTTTGCTCTCCTTTCAAAAGGTTGGACTCCTCCGGTCAATTTATCAGTCAACAAAAGCAATTATACAATGGGATATTATCTTGCTAATGATATATATTCAAAGTAGGCGACATTTATCAAAACAATTTCATCTCCAAGAGATAATAAGTAAATACATTTTGCAAAATCTCAAGAGTCAGCAAGAAAGGATGTTGAGCGAGCATTTGGAGTGCTCCAAGCACAATTTGCTATAGTGCATGGACCAACACATTTCTGAACACTTGAAGTGCTTAAGGATATTATAAAGTCATGCATAATATTATATAACATGATTGTCGAGTATGAGTGGAACGCTAATACGTTGAAATTTAGTTATGATACAATAGATAAGAGTCTCATTACCACAGTCATACCTGAGCAGAGTTCAAAACTACTCCAATTTATTAATACTCAACATTGCATTCGAGATAAAGAAACTCATTACAAACTCCAAGCTGATCTAATCGAGCATCAGTGGAATATGCATGAAAACTTCTATGCATTACTTAAGCAAATGTTATTACAGTACTTGTAGGATCATTACTACTACTTCAAAGTTGTTTGTCTATTAATAAAAAAGAACTTCATCTTCTTTTCCAAGATTTCCATTTGACATCATTGAAAATATTCAGCTTGCAACGGAGGCATGCCACTCGTATCTATCGGTTTGTATTCCTTAAGCTTGACATTATGCAATGGAGGCATGACATTATGCAACGCCTATAGCATGCCTTCGATTTGTATTCGTTGAAGAACTCTCAAACCCTTTGCAAATATGTCTTTGATTTTTGCTCATTTCTTGCACAGCATCCAATCTAATATTAAGTCATGCCGAGATTATCATAATATTTTCCTCTACTGTAAAATTGTTACCTCGTTTTTTGGTGATGAATTCTACTTGAGGAGATATTGGTGAAGATTGACTTATAATCTCATCATCTAAGTTTGTTCCATCATTCATGAGATTGGTGAAGTAAGCATCATGTTGAAATGGTTCCATGAGTAATGCCTATAATTCAATATGGCCACCATGGTAGAATTAACAAACTTTTCAGTTTAGAATGCTTCATATAGGTGAGAACTGAAAATCAGCAAAGCTTCATATAATTAAGTCAGAGAACAAACTCACCCTTCCGATCTCAGTTTAGAATGCTAAAACCTTGGTTTGACATTATGATTTCTAATTCTCTGAGTTTGGTAGGGAATGGTAGGAATGTGGATTTTTGGTGTTCAAATTGGTTCGGCTCTGGGCCTTTATTGAATATAATAGAGGAGATGCCTTCTCATTTTCCTAGTGTTGCTGAGGTTTGTGATAGTGCAGTTTGGCAAAGGCAGAATTTGGGAGGTTTAGTCTTTGATCAAATAAAGGACATATTGAGTAGTGGAATTTGGGAGGTTTAGTCATGCCAGTTCTGCAATCTCCCACAGACAATCACTCTGTGCATCTAACCAGGGCAAGGCAAAAACATAATACTTTCTAACTATTCAGAATTCACAATGACAGCCAGCTAAAGCCTAGCCACAATAGCAACAGAAACAAAGGGAGATGATTCTAGAGCCAAATCAGTGTGAATCACAAAGACAAACCAATTCTAAAATAACAAGCCATGTTCTTTATTCACCTTTATATAAAGACAACAGTACAAGAATTCTACATTCCATTGGTCCCAACCCTTGCTTCATCTCACCAATCCAACTTTCAGTCAATAATATTTCTATAAGAACAAGGACTCCAATCAAGACAGACAGTTACACTTCCTAACCATAACTTACTTTAACTAATTGAACATATGTCTTAGTGTCCTTGTGTGATTGTGGAGAAGGGATGTACCATTCTCAATTCCCCATTACAACTATCAATCTTACAAGTTTAGATACACAAAAATTAGAGAAAAAAGATTTAATTGTTGGAACACACCCAGTCAGTCATGAAAAAGGCAATCAGAATGTACTCGAACAATTACTAAAAGAACCAAAATAACCATAATTTTCTTTCAATTCCCCATTTCAAGTATCAAACCTTACAAGTTTAGAAATTCAGCAACTTGAGAAAACAGATTTCTTTCATCACCCAGCCAGTCATGAAAGACACGATCAGAATGTACTCGAACATTCAATAAAAGAGCCAAAATAACCATGAATTTCCCTTCTGATACCCAGAGCTTCCTCTGGAGTGCAAGGAATGTGGGACGCAAAGATTATAGGGTTTATATCAGTTAAATTCATGAAGCAGACAAAAAATTAAACTTAGACAAAATAATCACGAAGCAATAAACCACATAAAACAAACTTTGAATCTCAGAAGCCACAAAAACAGACCAAATAATATCATTAACCCCAACTATTCAGCAGGAAATTCCCCAAAACCAACCACCCAAAGAACTGAGTCAAAACTAACCCCACCACCAACTACCCACCAGATTTTTCAAGAAAATTGAACAAATTGGTGCACATAAAACCTTCATATGTAGGGAATGAAACAAAAAAGCTTGAACCCACCTCCAAAATCGTCAACCAAAACCGGTTGTGATCAAGAGTTTCTGTGTGTGTGTGAGAGAGAGAGATAGAGACAGACAAACAGACAGAGCTTACCTGCCTCTACGATAATGAAGCTTCTGCGGAATGAAGCTTGTGCGATGATGAAGACGATGGAGCTTATGTGGAGTGACGATTTTGGCGCAAAAAATGGCATTTGCTAAGGAAGCAGCTAACCTTGGAGGTCGCCAAATGCAGCGAGCGAATAATGGATTATGGGAAATATTAGAGCCAAAATTTCTGGACTGCCAATCTAAAATAGCTAAAACAAATTTTTTTACATAGCCCGTTGAAGTTGCTCTGAGGGTAAGCTATTTGACTAGTTATTTTATCTTTGGACTAAATGGCTCTCTAAATTTAGAGTCTCATTGGCTAATTATTTTACATTTAATGAGTCAAATCACTCTTTTTGCACCCTAATGAACTAGTCATTTTATATTAAGCAATACTACATGAAATTAAAAATTAAATTTGATAATTTTAATCATTAAATTCACTGTGGGTCCTAATATTTATTGAATTTCACTATCTATTCAGTGGTTAAAATTATCAAGTCTAATTTTTAACTCTATCTAGCATTACTTTTTTACATTTTAGTGACANGTAAATTTAGAGTCTCATTGGCTAATTGTTTTACATTTAAAGAGTCAAATCATTCTTTTTGCACCCTAATGAACTAGTCATTTTATATTAAACAATACTACATGAAATTAAAAATTAAATTTAAAAATTAAATTTGATAATTTTAACCATTAAATTCACTGTGGGTCCTAACATTTATTGAATTTCACTACATATTCAGTGGTTGAGATTATCAAGTCTAATTTTTAACTCTATCTAGCATTACTTTTTTACATTTTAGTGACATGTCAAGCTATGCAATATTTTTGATAAAATAGTTGTTTAAAATAAATAATATAATATTTTAATATATTTTGACTAGAATTTTCACAAATCCCTAAATCAAAAATTTTAATTTACAACCACAATTCACAATCCAGAATATCACATAAACTCTTCACCTCCCTATGCAGAACAAACCACAACAATAATAATTTCTTGCAACTCTATGAAGCAACTACCCACGAAACCTGGAGTTAGGCATGTACAAGGATATCTCATCCTGTATCACGAAGGATGAAATTCACAGCTCCACATATTGGAATGAAACTGCTTCGATAATACTGAGTATAGTATAACAATTTTAGTTGACCCAAAAAAAGAAAAAAGAAAAAGAAAAGAAAAGAAGAGCGCTACAAAATATCTACCAAAGATGGCAGGGAGAGAACAGGGTGCACCCTAATACTAAAATTACAAAGCAATATGTTACATGCTACCACCACTATGAAAAACTAGCAATTCCGGCAGTCCATCCCACCCAAACGCGTGTTGGGGAAACAAGAATATGCCGGTTATGGGTATCCAATATTGGTAACAAAAGGCACCAACCTTCTGTAATCTCTCCTCCTCCCGAGCGCACAGCTATCAAGCACCCGCCCAAGGATCAGACGCGTATTTTGCAATGCCAGCTCTCTAGGTGACATCCCAGATTCAGTTGCACTGCCTTGTGGAGCTGGCGTGGAACCTGCCCCAAGCCCTAATCCTAGTGCATACTGTAACGGTCCACTCCGAGCCTTGAATGAGGTCTGAGGAGCAAGAAGCTTTTCGTCTGTGACATGTCCATTCTCAAATGCACCAGAATCATGTGGATGGGAACCCGGCACAGAGCTACAGCTCTGTAAGAGGGCTTCCAACACACTAAGTGCCTCCCAGCACAATGTGCTTTCCACCAGCTGGGACACAATTGCATACATATGCGGGCTCTGAGCAGCATCCATGGGAGTATGCTGGAGCAATGCCTTAAGCATGAGAAGTATTACACGCTGATATTCAACTGGCCCTTTCTCCAGAAGTCGCAGCAGGTGCCCAAACGCTAAAGCTGAGTGTTTTGGGAACCACTCATTGCATAATAGTGGTGATACGCATGCAAGTAGATTGTCTATGCTCTTGATCTCACCACGGGAGTAAGCTATAAACACGGTGGCAAGTTCATCCAATGACTTCGCTCGACACCAAATTGCAATATTGGCTGCAACAGAGCAAGCCTTTTGGTACTGCTGCTGGAGAGGCGAAGCAGGGCCTACCACTGCATCCTGACTTAGCTGCAAGCAGAGCCAGGGCAGCAAGCCTGTGATGTGCATCAACAGGCGTGTTTCTGCATCCCCAAAGATTGAGTCACAAGAATGAACAGTGATACGCGAGAGAACCTCAATAGAGACACCATGACTTACGGTTGACATGAGTCCTTTAAGAACAAGAGGCTGCACCCCTTCAAAGGCCGGCACCTTCCCACTGGATGGTGATGTCTCACAGACATTGGTTGATTCCGTCCTCTGAAAGTCAGTACTGTCACAGATGCTCATATCGAGCTCATCCCGGGGCATGCTCGATAGGAGCACGTTTTCGGTTGTTCTATCCCGAAATGATAAACGATCAATCACACGAGAGAAGAGCTCAAGCACCTGGCAGTAAACATGAACAAAGTCTGTGTGCATCATGGCAACACACCCCCAGAACAGCTGAGGGTAAAGAATTACCTTTTCTGGCTCCATATTCTCCACCATCACTTGCAATGTCAACAGAATTTCCATAACAAAACCCAAAACTGTGGGTGCTGGATTTCCTAGACATCTGTGAAGGCTGCGGAGGAGTGATACACATGCATCATTTGTCACACGGGGCCGCAATGCACGATAAATTTGGTGTGAACGGCAGGCAAGGTGTCTTGATGTGCACTCCATGGCCCATTTGAGTGCCTCTGCTGCCCAAGTTTCTCGAAGATCTCCTTGGAAAAAGATTGCGTCCACCATACTTTGCACAAGGGCAGATAAGAGTGCTGCACTTGGGAGCTCAGTCCTGACAACTGTTGGGTCCTCATTCTCCCACATCATGCTCCCTCGCTTTGACTGGACATATTTGATTAGGTTTACTACTTGTTGCTTGTTCTCCCCATCAGTATTTTCAACCTCATACAACTCCAAGTGCCGGCCTGCAAGGGAGTATAATAAATTAACCAGCAGCTGCTGGCAGTGCTCCAGAACTATATCTTCCGAACTATCCATGGAGACAAATGTGACATGAAAGAGCAAAGGCAAGTGTTCCCGAAAATCCTCGTCATTTTCATATGCAATTTCTGCTAGCAAAATCAATGCTATGTCTGCATGAGTAAGTGAATGTTGCTGATGCCCTTGTAAGGCAGATTGAAGTTCTTTAGCATTTACACCATGTGTTGTCGCTCCAGAATGCAACCCATCTTCCCCAGAATTTGGCGTGTCAATGAAGTAGTCTCCACTGTCTCGAGAGACATGGCGACTCCTCAAGCTCCCTGTCGAACTTCGGACCCCCATTAATGGCCCTGACATGTTTACCAAAGCTGGAAGGAGTTGGCCCGACCGGCCAGCAGTAACAGGAACAATATTCAACTCAGGAGGCATTGCACTCAATGGGCCAGAGGCACTTCGGCCTCCCACAGCTGCTGTTCTCCAGCTCAAGCTTCCACTGGTGTTTCTGAGGGGACCCTCAAGAGATCCCCGAACAAGTAAGGGTGACATGTGAGGCTGGTTGTCTACAACAGAAGCAATTTGGGTAATTGCTGGTCCCTGAGAGAATTCCAACACAAAAGATCCACTAGCATCACCCTTATTTGCATTTGATCCTAGCGGCTCCAGGCTATCCTCAAGCATCCGCTGAGCTAATTGGTAAACCAAGTGATCAATTGTACGTTGTGGACAAATCCGGGCTAAATATAAACTTACCCGCTTAGCCACTGAGAAGTATGTAGCAAATGCCCCACTTATTTCCGCTGATGCATTTGAATCACAATCTTCAATTCCTTTCGTGATCAAGAAATCCAGCACCGGACTAATGTTCCTGGGCTTGCTAGCAATTGTGCTCCAGAGCTTTTCAATTTCATCAGGAAACTGGTCACCATGTCGCCATGTCACGTAATAAAGGCTTTTCAACAATCTTTCACTCCAACCAGAGTCCTTGAGTTTCCAGAAATTGAGGTTCTCAATCCATGGAGCCATGCAGGTTAGAACCTGATGCTGTGCAATTATATCAACGGCATCAAGTTGCCTTTGCATGATCTCCTCACAGAGAAGCTGGCTTAGCTCAGGATGATCTTTGGCCAGTTTGCACGAGAGTTTGTATTGAAACTGTTGGTAGGAATCCTGAAGGTTGCCAACCACAGCAGCTCGATAAGTTCCTGACCCCTCATTGCCATCCTCAGCCCATTCACGGTCAGAAAGTGTCTCTAGCATTTGAAGGGCATCATCTCGGATTTGTCTAGATGGGTCCACCACCTTGTAAAGGATCAGGCTCAACAGTCTCTGAATTTCACATTTTGGTATCTCTTGTCGCATGTAGACTTCAGCCAGCACGCTGAAGTAACCATCAGCTATGGCAGCATCAGAATAGTAGCACTGAAGAAGATATGAAGTTTTTAGTTCCACGTAAGATAACAGTAAGAGCTAATAAAAGACAGCAGTTAGACAACAACTAAAACTAGCAAGCAAAGTATTACAAACAAGAAGGTTCCTCCTTGTAGCTGCCACACAGGGATGGTGCTCAAATTGAAAGCCTGAGTATATAATAAAATGGATCAACCAGGACAGGGCTAAAACATGAAACACCAAGGACAACGAAAGATACTTTCACACCTCCGACTTTTTCTTTGGTTATGAATAGCTGAATCAAACAGCCTGACTGTTGGGAAAAACCGAAGACTTGTGGGCTTGCATCTGTCTGGTCACCATTATTGATCAGGTAATCGAGGTAGTTTTGTTGGTTTCACTCTTAAAACACGTCACATCAAAGGATCACCGAATCAGGGAGACAGTCCAAGTTCTTTTACACAAGACACACTATTTGGGAAGTGGTGCACATAGAAGACAAAGGGTCACCATAGGAAACAGCCAGTAGGTTGTCTCCGATTACGTATACTTGTCATGATGTGCTGCCATACGAAAGAGACAAAATTACCTGATCAATGCAAGCAGGAAACAAGTCCAAATTTGTAAGAAGAAGATTCTTCAAAGCCAATTTTGCAAGGGAGACACGAAGGTGGCCACCCCTATGCCTATCACGTCCAGTGGCTCCTCGCCCACCTTCTCCCATGTATTTGGAGTAAGATGGGGTTCTTGGATCAGCTGGTGAATGACCAAATGGAGCCCTATGCACAGGCTCGATGAACAGACTATTAATCCAGGATATTACCCGACCACTCATTTTTCTTGCATTGTCATCAAAGCAAGGCCCATATAATAGTGAAGCCATTGCATTCATGGAGGCCCACTGGATTGCCTCGACTTGTTCACTTACTTCTTTATCAAATGAAAATTTGTCACTAGAATCTTTTGACCGAGTGTGCTGACTAGATTTGTAACGTTCAACTTCGCGGCGATAGTCACTAACACCATCCTGACTCCATGCACTCCCAATGTCATCACACCAGGAGAGAAGAAGATCAAACAGTCGCCTTCTAGACCTGATGTCAAATTTCTCCGATTTTGACTCAACAAATTCAGGGGCCAGAGATCTTAGAACAGAAGCAAGTGCATAACGGAGAGGTTGAATTTCTTGAAAGCTCTCAGTTGGTGCCGTTAATATCTGTCTGGTTGTTTCTTCAATGAACTTTAAACAATGAAGACGAAAAACTGGTTTACGGCCAAGCATGCCTGGCCAGATATCCTCTGCAACACTACGGTATATATTTGAAATGTGGATGCGAAGTTCTTCACGACGGGACTTTTGGCTCTGCATCAATATAAGTGCCATTTTATGTAATTCATGTCACTGGAAGCCAAAATGGGAATGTATCAATTTAAGTAAGCGTCAAGGGCAGAGTATACTTCCATGTATGCAGGTCACTTTCATACTTGGTTATAAAGAAAAAAGATGCAAGATATGATCATGTCAACATGAAAGGGTTATGAACTCATAATTGAACTGAATTTACCCGATACAACAATATAATGTTCTGGGCAATAATCCAATTTCTTTAATCTTTTCCCATTTCTAAAGGTCTGCCTCTAAATTTCATAAACAGACTCCAGCAGTCTCGGGTGGGAGATCCTCCAGGTATATGACAAAATGAAAGGGATATGGCATATGCTTGCAAAAGCAGCATAATATTTGACAAGAACTGGTGTAACCCCTCACGCGGGCCTTAAGACCAAGCAATTTAATAGCAAGCTGACATATTATTGACATTCAATCTGTTGCCTTTCGTATTCCTTGCCTAGATATTCTACGAATTCATGTACTGTCACACATCACCATTTAATTCTCAGTAGGTGGTTATCTCCTAATAATTCTGCTACACCTGAATAACAGTCAATAACCTCAATATTGATGATTGAAAGAGCTATACCATCATTATTTTTAGTTAGCAGCATAATTATGCTCTACCATTTTGGGATGACTTTTTTGAACTGTCACACTCAATAAATGATTACGTTTTCCAGTTCAAAAAACTACATAAATTATTAACGCTATGGTTGGCAATTGGTGTTCTGAACATGAAGATTTAAAAGAACTCGAGGATAAAAAGTATTGTAGGCCCCAGTCTAACCAACCCTTTCCAACCAAAGTCCACAGAAAAAAAAATAAGAGGGAATAAAAAATAAAATAAATAAAAATACAATTGACCCTTGAGGCATTTAAATATCAACTATACCTTCCACTTCGGTTTACCCTCTGTTTCCAAAGAAACGTCATCAATAAAAGATGCAAGCTCACCAAACATGATCTCACACACTTCTAGATGTGAGTGGCCAAGAGCCATAGTAGCTGCATGCTGAGAGAAGAAAGAAAATGAGCCAATTTGACAATTAAGGAACAAATGTCGAAGCACGTAAGTCATAAAATCCTGAAGCTGATTGGTCATAACAAGCATGCAGAAAGTAAGTTGCAGGAGTGCATCCCACATAACCATCTTAGCANCGAGTTATCGCCACCAAATCGGTCGATACGATTTTGCGACGTCATGGTATGACATGAATCTCTTGTCCTGTTCAACATTTTCTTTTAGGTCATATCACTCGATACCGCGTCGCAACGCCACAACCGATGTGTCTCAAAGTTCTCCGAGTCGATGGCCGATACCGCGACCTTAAACCATGTTCTGGCCACAAAACCAACAATAATTAGCCCCGAAAACCCCTTTCCCCGTTGCACTGAAAAAAATGAAATGCCATAGCTTGTAGGTGCTCTCCCGTACNAAGGATAAAAAGTATTGTAGGCCCCAGTCTAACCAACCCTTTCCAACCAAAGTCCACAGAAAAAAAAAAAGAGGGAATAAAAAATAAAATAAATAAAAATACAATTGACCCTTGAGGCATTTAAACATCAACTATACCTTCCACTTCGGTTTACCCTCTGTTTCCAAAGAAACGTCATCAATAAAAGATGCAAGCTCACCAAACATGATCTCACACACTTCTAGATGTGAGTGGCCAAGAGCCATAGTAGCTGCATGCTGAGAGAAGAAAGAAAATGAGCTAATTTGACAATTAAGGAACAAATGTCGAAGCACGTAAGTCATAAAATCCTGAAGCTGATTGGTCATAACAAGCATGCAGAAAGTAAGTTGCAGGAGTGCATCCCACATAACCATCTTAGCAGTACGTACATACGTAAAGTTGGCCAATACCCACAATTTTCAATTGTGGCGGAAGACAGAGTAGGTTTTTGGACACATCTCCTTAATCAAATAATTCACAAAGTTTGCATCCAAAAAAATTGTGCAGGATGATTTTCAAGCTCAGATCAATCTTTGTTTGCCTCTAAATAAATTCAAGCAACCCAGTAGACACTGTCAATAGTGCCATAGACTATGCTTAGCAAATGAAAGAATGATTTCAAGGAAAAGAATCCCAGCAAGGTGAGTATATGCAGTAAACATGCAAGAAACTTCCACCAACTTCAGTAACCAGCAGATAATCTGTCAGTTTACTGGATTAGCATGTTAAGGAGGAGCTCACAATGGATCTTACAACGTCCAGTTGGTCAGTTATATATTTTTCTTTATGTGTTGGAGCATATATGCTTTGAAAATTCCAAATATGGTGGACATGGGCTGTACACTGGTCCATGGTCATAGTTTTGGCTCGAGGTACCGGTATTTACCCAATAAAAGAGTTTTTCCGTACTGAGTGATTGCAGTTGAACTTTTGTTGGTTTATGTATAATTTCTTTATAAGTTTCACAGATGGACATTTAATAAAGAATTTTTGAAGCCTGTTGGGATTGTACGAAGCAACCATGATCCTAAATGCAATGCCTATGCTATTCTTTTTCTTCTTACTGTTCTCTTCCTTTAAATTGATGAGGCAAAAAAATTAGTAATTTCATTTCATTTCATTTCATTTGCCTAACTACTAGCATACTGTCAAAACGCTATCCCTTTACCTAACCTCTCTACACTCTTTCTATCCCCAATATATTAAAGAGGTCAAAATCAAGAAATTTCTTACATCATAATTCTGGATTTCCAGAAATATAACACCTCATGCAAGCACAACACCTTTTCATCTTGATGTAAGATAGCCTCCGGACACTAGGAAAGAAGCCTACATTAGATTTTCCATGAGTTTTGTTTTTGAAATATTATAGAAATAGGAGTTTAATTACGTAAAGCATAGTGTGGGCTTAATGGAAGAAAATGGGTAGAAAAGTGCTTGCTTTTCAAGTGATTGCCAAGCTCTCAAATACACTCCACATGAAACTCTAAATTTGTTCCTTTTGTTGCCATGCTCTGCAGTCTTCATCACTTCTTCAATCATTCATTTTTAGAAACCCAAAATCCACAAAAATATCCTTTCAACTATTTACTGGTATGGTTCAATCCCAAAACAGCCACAAAACATCACTCTCTGTTATCACTGTACAAACCCAAATACCCCACCGCTTTCCTACATCCATAAAACTATCAAGACTCCATCGTTCCACCAACCTTTTATCCCACGGTTTAAATTATCGGTCGGTACCAATACAAGTAGACCGAGTCGTATCCGACTCGACATCTTCCGAGACAATACCGTTACACGATACGTATAAACTCCGAGTCTCACACAACTCGGCCGAGTTGCACTCAAATCAATTCCGAAGTGCAGAGTTATCGCCACCAAATCGGTCGATACAATTTTGCGACGTCATGGTATGACATGAATCTCTTGTCCTGTTCAACATTTTCTTTTAGGTCATATCACTCGATACCGTGTCGCAACGCCACAACCGATGTGTCTCAAAGTTCTCCGAGTCGATGGCCGATACCGCGACCTTAAACCATGTTCTGGCCACAAAACCAACAATAATTAGCCCCGAAAACCCCTTTCCCCGTTGCACTGAAAAAAATGAAATGCCATAGCTTGTAGGTGCTCTCCCGTACATATATCCTACATCACCCAATCATGACAAGTTGCATGATATCATCCAGATTATATAATAGTTTGTTGAGAATACTTACCACATGCGCTTCGGATCCTGATTTTAATGAGGGAAAAATAAGATGGAAAAGTTCTCTGGTTGCTGCTGAGCTGCCACCTTCCCCACTGTCTGGCGGACATGAGCATGCAAACATTGCATACATAAGCCACTGGTCTAGTTTGCTATCTGCATCCTGTGATTGATGAGCCTTCCCACCCAACTCAACAGGTGTGATATGAGCAAGACGCTGAACAACCTCTAACCTGAGAATCAAGACGCTAATGAGTAGTTTTCAAACTCTATAATCACTTCTGGATCATAAACTAGGATGCCATCAATAAAGACAGCATGATACCAGCAACATGGCCAGAGGACAATTCATGTTTTCTGGGCAATTATTCCCAACATTTCTATCAATATTTTAAATCAGAAATGAGTCATACTAACCAAAATACTAAAAGGTCATTACCCAGTGTTCATGCCAATGCAGGTTCTGAGAGGGGTAACTAGATCAAAACTAATCTTTGACGTCATTGGCATGCACTATTTACAACAAAATGGCTTCTCATAGACTCAGACTCCCGTGTCAAACTTTCCTGTCTAACCTTTTACCATAACGACAAGAAATGGCCTTCTAGGAAAGTTGATATCCTATATAGCAGAAATCTATTTTAAGAGAGATGATTGAACCAACCTAAAATAGCAAAAGTTCAACAAGCACTTCAGAAAATNATTGGCATGCACTATTTACAACAAAATGGCTTCTCATAGACTCAGACTCCCGTGTCAAACTTTCCTGTCTAAACTTTTACCATAACGACAAGAAATGGCCTTCTAGGAAAGTTGATATCCTATATAGCAGAAATCTATTTCGAGAGAGATGATTGAACCAACCTAAAATAGCAAAAGTTCAACAAGCACTTCAGAAAATTAAGTCACTTTGATAGTACTGGCACATTAACATCATTATAGTAATAATAGCCATTATGACAGTAATATTTTGGAGAAAAAAATCAATGTTCAGCAAAACATGTCGCATGTGAAATTGTAAATTTACTTACTTTGCTTCCTGGACAGAGCTTGGGCAGAGCTCAGCAGCATATTTGACAAGCTCACTGAGACATCGAGCCCATCTGTTCTTATCTGGACTCTCAAACAGTATGGATTGAAGTGTCACATCTGGAGGTACTGCATCAGATTCCCGTCTTAAATCGAATGGACGCCCAGAATCCCAGTAGCAGCACTGAACAATGTCATCCTGCAAGAATCATAAGTTTCAAATTTAAACTAAATTAAGAAAATAAATAAATAAACTACACTTGAAATACAAATAAAAATACAAAAAAATGGAGGAGAAGATAAAAGAGGGTAAAAGTTTAATGCACCCCATTCTCTTCTAAAACATCAATAATAAATATTGGTTCAGCTTCATATTTCAAAATTTGCTTTGATCTCTCTTGTATGGAAAGCTCGCGTAAATCATTATGTAAGGCACGGACACAACGTAGTAACTCCAATGCCGTATGCCTAATCTGACTATCCACAGAACTCAGAAAAATAAGACCAACTGCATCTATTTCTGAAGCACGAAATTCAGCTGTGTCTCCGGACTGATGAAAGGAAGACTTCTTAAATCCCTCACTCCTTTTCACATGCTTTGCATCAGGAGCATCATGCTCTATCTTATCATCACACAGACAAGCTCTCCAGAAACGCATAAGGTCTAATAGGCGTCCCAATGACGTTTGAATGAGAAGAGGAAACTCATCAGGAAGCCGTAGAATGAAGTTGGCCATCCCCCTCGTAACTGCAAATCGCCGATGGGGAAGATATCTCACAATCCGGTTCAGTACCTGTACTGCTTCTTCACGAACACCAGGATCAATGCTTATGCCATGCTGAGGTATGATTTCGGTGATCTTATCACTTCTGCCAACTTCTTCAATTAGGTACGGTATGCACTTGAGCACCGACTTGAAAAGATACCCTTGCGACTTTTCCTTCGTCACAGCATCTGGAGAAGCATACAGTACATTTTGTATGAGCCATTCCAGCAGTGAAAGCATAAATTACTAGGATTTCAAGCACAAATGGTTTCGGGAAGGGAAAAAACAATATATGACTCCAAGGCAACTAAATTGGCGGTAGGAAAGACAGTAAAAATTATGTTACAGTAGTCGAAAACCACCAATCTGATGCACATTATCTGAATAACAAGCTTATGGCCGTTGGAGAATTAAACGAAAAGGAACGGAATCTCAACTCTGCACCCATTGACGAGCAACTAATCTTTTTTTTCAATGTTCTTTTATGAGAAGATAAGAGGTGACTGAGAACAGGTCCAGCTAAAAACTTGATAAAGCAAATAATCCAAATCTTTAACATATGTAGAAAGATCACCAAAAAAGTTGTAAGCTGTAACTTCTCATCCTCCTAACTATACATATAGCTGAGGCTCTATATACAACATAAAGATTTTAGAAATAGAGAAGGATCACCTATGGTGGTCCTTGAAGAAGTAAGAAGAGCCTGACTATAGGTTTTATGGCAAGACCTCAAGATAGACTCGATCGCTGCCTTCACTTTTGGGATGTAGTGGCCAATATCATGAACTGCCAACCGCAACAAAGTCAATAAGAGTTAAAAAAAAGTTCAGCAACAAGATTAGGTGTGACCACAGAACATTAGAGGTTACAAAATGAGTCATCAATCACCATGAAGAATTTCCAATCCCACATGCCGACTTGTAGGAGACATAACAATGGCAAGCAAAGCACGAAGACCAATAACCTTTGCTTCACTAGGACTATCCTGCTTAAGCAATTCCAATATCATGTGGTTCATGGCAAAATCAAGGTTATGTTCAGCTATTGTTACACAGAATTCAACAAGTTTATCATGTTGGACATCCTGTGTAAGCATTCCTTTCCTCAGAATTGTTAGAAGTTGTGAGGTCACACTGTCTAGATAGTCCCATACACGATTTGGACGCTGAGAATGCCCATGAACACTCAAGTAGAACCTCAATACACGATGAAGACAGTCCAAGGCCATGAAACGGTGGTTTTTATCCTGCATAAAAGCCTTAAATTATATCTTATACAGAACTCCAGAAATGCAACATGATGTCTCCTAACCCCCAACAGAACAAAACAAAACAAGCACATGTTTTGCCTGTCCCCTAGACTGGACACAGCATTACATAACTTACCCTAAGATGCTTGTACAGTTGCTCCATGTGAGTGCCAAATGTACTGAGAAAAACATTAGGATCGCCAAGACAGAGAAGAAGAGTCACCAAAGGGTAACCAACCTAACAGAAAGAACAGTCAAAATGGAGGAAGAAAGGAAACTTTATTAAAATTGAAATGCCAGATAAATTTCATTCCATTTATAATTTTGCAAAAGAGTAACTTCAGTTACCAAATAAACGACACTCTAATTAGACCACAACATAAGTAAGATCATACAGTTGTAATTTCTCTATCCAATATTTGGATCAAATTTTAATATGTCAACTTCCAAGTTACCCATAATATTGCTTCCAAAGTTTCAAGCCTCGTAGTGAAAACTTTCCAATTAACAATTCCGTATATCGCACAAGACGATAATAACACAAAAGTGTCATTACACAATTAGGTTCTCGTTACCAAGGGTGTTGGACGGAGCGGGCTCAATACAGACCTGGCCTTTGGGGATATTTGCACAAAGTAATTGCCCTCAGATTCGAACCCACAAGCTCACAAATTTCTGCTTGTCAGTTAACACAAAGTGATTATCACACTCGATCTTAGAACTTTTTTTGTAGGTAAAACAACTCTTCAAGTGCTAACATATAGTGCTGGCTTTGAAAGTGATGTTTTTTTCTGATTCTGGCTCTTACAATCTCTTCAAGGAAAGCACAACAGAAGACTTTGCTCCTAAAAGCTCACCATATTGTAGTCATCTGCATTGAAGCCTGGAAGGAACTCACTGAACTAAATCAATATGATTCTGGAAAACTGATTCAATTTTATTAGCTGACTTGTTACTTGTTAGGAAATGTTAGAATTTCTTGTGATATAATTGTAAATCTTGCCTATGCTTCTATGTAAGTGATCCGAATTTTGGGCGTAGAGTAGGAATGGATTAACAGACCCAACTACAAAAAGAACAAAAATTGATGGAGTCAAATCAGATGACAAAAAGTCAACTGAACCATAACAAATAATGAGAACTAATGCCTACTGAAGGGAGAAAAGGGGAAAAGTTATAATTTATCAAATTTAGAAGATTTTAGAAAGCAATCATTTTCTTTCTGCTTTGGATTTGTACTATAAATCAATTTGGAGGTCCTGTCTTCGACAAAGTGGAAAAAACATTTTCGCAGGAAAAAAACGTTTTCATAGTTAAAAAAATCCTGTAAGGTAAGAGGTTTCTTCCCATCAGATTACAAAATGATGACAACCTCAGAATTTCATAATACGAAAGGAAGAAAAAAAGAATATTATATGGGTGGGTCTACGATTTCCTCACAGCTATATGCTTGCTCTGCTTGTCCATCCAATGCATGAGCTGCGCTCTTATCTGTGCAACAGCGTCATACCAAAAGGTAAGTGCAGGTTCTACACCAGAAGGAGGCCATTGCCCTTTTCCACCATCTGCAAGTGGTGCTAGAATATTTGAAAGCATATTGCACAGCGCATGGTGAAGTTCACTTTTCCGCTTATGGGGAGCACGATTCAGAGGGTTTGCTTTTGCCACAAAAGAGGCTGATGCATTCAGACCACCCTCAGTCTTAACCTGGAAGTCAGCTTAGTGTTATAAACTACATTCTTGCAAAATTCACAACAAAAGCTTGATACGTACTCCAAGTTTTAGGTAGCGCATCCCATTAATGATGCTAAGTGTTTCACCTCGAGCAACATTTGTATCAATCCGACGAGTATTTAGTTCCATGAAAAAGCGCTCTGTCACGGAACTAAACCTATTAAGAGAAAATGCATGCATTCTCAAAAATCATATAAGTTTACTATAAAAGTACAGAACTAAGCATGAAAACCGCTACAAATCATATTCACACATTAGCACAAATTAATTTGATTGAAGAACATATGGTGTTCTTGATGCATACCCCGAAAGTATAGTGCAGATTATTCTGAGCCTCAACCGAATTAATTGATCACCAGGAGAATCGGTGATTCCATTACATAGGGCAATAGGCTTCACACATAATAATAACCACACAAAGAAAGTAAAAACACACAATCAACAGGACAAACAAAAGAAACAATATAGGACGGAAAGCCAGTCAGCGGCATGAAAATGTTCACTCATTATCATTTATTTGTTATTTTCTTTGGTAATTATTTCCAAAACAATTTAATTTGTGAATAATTGATTAACAACTTGTTGAGATGCAACTTAAAATAAATTTAAGAAACAATAAAGCAAATGAATTGGAAAGTAAGATTGAGCACATGACTATACGAGTACGCGTACACCTACTATGTACATAATAAGGCATCGACTGAGACAGTTCAGACACAAAGACCCAGAAAGGCGACAAATATTGTAACAAAAGGAAGAAAAAATAAAGGCCAAGACAGATACTGTAGACTGGATGATTTTCCAGCTAGGAAGATCAAGCAATTTTTTTCTTTCCATGACAGAAATTCTTCCTTGTTAGAGTGCATACAGTTGGATAGCCTCAAACAAGTCAGCATAATCGATAGATAAAGAGGCAAACATACCAAAGTTCACCAAGGATTGAGCAATTAGAAACAACTACGCTGAGCATGACATGCTAATCTAATTCCACTAAATGAACCAAAAACCTTTAGTATAAAGTTGAAATTCTCCATACGGAAGTCGGGAAATGCATAAAACTTGTGTTACCAGACACTATAATCACCGTAAGGGTTGCATCAGTTCTATCATCAGAAGGTCTAATATCAATTACCTGATTCGGGATAAAGCACCTAGGAGTTGTGCAACTAGGTCTAGAAGAAGCCCCCGCAAGTCAACCAAGGAAGGATATTCAACCTGACTAACAACCCTGCAATATGTAAACTACTATTGAGAACATACAAAGAAAGAATACCAATGTAGAGAAATAAGCATATGAGTATAGATTTCATGTCTCTTCCTAAAAATGTGAGAAATAGTACATCAATGTCTAGATTATATGCATTAGTAGCTCATTTTCTGTTTTGAACATAGACAGTCTCATGCACGAGTAATCTTCAAAAATGTATGTAATGCACAACAGAGTACAAACGCTGTTTAAAGAAAATGCTCAAGCGAGACGTGAAATATAAAATCTCTCAAATACAACATAATGAAAACCCATAAAACATATTCCAGTTTAAACCATAATTTTCTGAAGCATTATCTTGACCCTAAACTTACAGGCCTAAAAGCATATCCATTATTACCTATTTTCTTTGTGGCATAATAAGTTCAGTGGATAGTGTCAATTAACATGCACACACCATCTTAATCACAAAAATAAGTACACAAAAATGTTTTGGAGAAAAAAGGAAAAAGCTAAACATATACACATCGAAAAAGAAACAACTACATGAGAAGAATATATGAACAATTCTCCTTTAAAACAAATGCCAGTATGAAGGAATCAGTGCCTCGTGCATGATAATTTGCTCGGCTGAGGCATAATGTTTTGTATATGATAAACCAATATGAGAAAATTTCCATGAACTTACACTTTTCATGTATCTTGGATGAAGGTTCATTATCAGGACAACAATACAACTCATGCAAAATCAACGTGGTGTAAAGAATAAATAGAATCCATAACCCAACCCCAACACAATCAACCTCTCTACTACGACACTCTACAAAAGAGATATAGCCTACGGCTGTTGGATGGAAACCAAAAATTTCAAGTCAAAAGTTCTAAGTTCATCAGAAAGAGAAATAATTTAAGGTTCATACTTTACTATCGATGATAAAGCATGAAGAAACAAGATTCATGTAGCTGACCCCGAATAGTTGGGTTAAGGCTCTGTTTTGTTTTGTTGAGTTGAGTTGCTTTACTAGGTGCAAAACATATAACTGACATTGCCAACTTGTAATATCAATAGCTATTTGAAATTTGCAAGTTTCAAAACCCAACTTGAACGGCGTTACCTGTCAGCATTAATTAGCCAATCAAACACAAAGTTTTCAAGACCAATCCAGAGCTTCTCTGCAGGGAGGACACACATTTTATTCGTGAACAAATTANCGTAGACTGGATGATTTTCCAGCTAGGAAGATCAAGCAATTTTTTTCTTTCCATGACAGAAATTCTTCCTTGCTAGAGTGCATACAGTTGGATAGCCTCAAACAAGTCAGCATAATCGATAGATAAAGAGNTGTAGACTGGATGATTTTCCAGCTAGGAAGATCAAGCAATTTTTTTCTTTCCATGACAGAAATTCTTCCTTGTTAGAGTGCATACAGTTGGATAGCCTCAAACAAGTCAGCATAATCGATAGATAAAGAGGCAAACATACCAAAGTTCACCAAGGATTGAGCAATTAGAAACAACTACGCTGAGCATGACATGCTAATCTAATTCCACTAAATGAACCAAAAACCTTTAGTATAAAGTTGAAATTCTCCATACGGAAGTCGGGAAATGCATAAAACTTGTGTTACCAGACACTATAATCACCGTAAGGGTTGCATCAGTTCTATCATCAGAAGGTCTAATATCAATTACCTGATTCNATTTTGGGCGTAGAGTAGGAATGGATTAACAGACCCAACTACAAAAAGAACAAAAATTGATGGAGTCAAATCAGATGACAAAAAGTCAACTGAACCATAACAAATAATGAGAACTAATGCCTACTGAAGGGAGAAAAGGGGAAAAGTTATAATTTATCAAATTTAGAAGATTTTAGAAANCTTTTGGGCGTAGAGTAGGAATGGATTAACAGACCCAACTACAAAAAGAACAAAAATTGATGGAGTCAAATCAAATGACAAAAAGTCAACTGAACCATAACAAATAATGAGAACTAATGCCCACTGAAGGGAGAAAAGGGGAAAAGTTATAATTTATCAAATTTAGAAGATTTTAGAAAGCAATCATTTTCTTTCTGCTTTGGATTTGTACTATAAATCAATTTGGAGGTCCTGTCTTCGACAAAGTGGAAAAAACATTTTCGCAGGAAAAAAACATTTTCATAGTTAAAAAAATCCTGTAAGGTAAGAGGTTTCTTCCCATCAGATTACAAAATGATGACAACCTCAGAATTTCATAATACGAAGGAAGAAAAAAAGAATATTATATGGGTGGGTCTACGATTTCCTCACAGCTATATGCTTGCTCTGCTTGTCCATCCAATGCATGAGCTGCGCTCTTATCTGTGCAACAGCGTCATACCAAAAGGTAAGTGCAGGTTCTACACCAGAAGGAGGCCATTGCCCTTTTCCACCATCTGCAAGTGGTGCTAGAATATTTGAAAGCATATTGCACAGCGCATGGTGAAGTTCACTTTTCCGCTTATGGGGAGCACGATTCAGAGGGTTTGCTTTTGCCACAAAAGAGGCTGATGCATTCAGACCACCCTCAGTCTTAACCTGGAAGTCAGCTTAGTGTTATAAACTACATTCTTGCAAAATTCACAACAAAAGCTTGATACGTACTCCAAGTTTTAGGTAGCGCATCCCATTAATGATGCTAAGTGTTTCACCTCGAGCAACATTTGTATCAATCCGACGAGTATTTAGTTCCATGAAAAAGCGCTCTGTCACGGAACTAAACCTATTAAGAGAAAATGCATGCATTCTCAAAAATCATATAAGTTTACTATAAAAGTACAGAACTAAGCATGAAAACCGCTACAAATCATATTCACACATTAGCACAAATTAATTTGATTGAAGAACATATGGTGTTCTTGATGCATACCCCGAAAGTATAGTGCAGATTATTCTGAGCCTCAACCGAATTAATTGATCACCAGGAGAATCGGTGATTCCATTACATAGGGCAATAGGCTTCACACATAATAATAACCACACAAAGAAAGTAAAGACACACAATCAACAGGACAAACAAAAGAAACAATATAGGACGGAAAGCCAGTCAGCGGCATGAAAATGTTCACTCATTATCATTTATTTGTTATTTTCTTTGGTAATTATTTCCAAAACAATTTAATTTGTGAATAATTGATTAACAACTTGTTGAGATGCAACTTAAAATAAATTTAAGAAACAATAAAGCAAATGAATTGGAAAGTAAGATTGAGCACATGACTATACGAGTACGCGTACACCTACTATGTACATAATAAGGCATCGACTGAGACAGTTCAGACACAAAGACCCAGAAAGGCGACAAATATTGTAACAAAAGGAAGAAAAAATAAAGGCCAAGACAGATACCGTAGACTGGATGATTTTCCAGCTAGGAAGATCAAGCAATTTTTTTCTTTCCATGACAGAAATTCTTCCTTGCTAGAGTGCATACAGTTGGATAGCCTCAAACAAGTCAGCATAATCGATAGATAAAGAGGCAAACATACCAAAGTTCACCAAGGATTGAGCAATTAGAAACAACTACGCTGAGCATGACATGCTAATCTAATTCCACTAAATGAACCAAAAACCTTTAGTATAAAGTTGAAATTCTCCATACGGAAGTCGGGAAATGCATAAAACTTGTGTTACCAGACACTATAATCACCGTAAGGGTTGCATCAGTTCTATCATCAGAAGGTCTAATATCAATTACCTGATTCGGGATAAAGCACCTAGGAGTTGTGCAACTAGGTCTAGAAGAAGCCCCCGCAAGTCAACCAAGGAAGGATATTCAACCTGACTAACAACCCTGCAATATGTAAACTACTATTGAGAACATACAAAGAAAGAATACCAATGTAGAGAAATAAGCATATGAGTATAGATTTCATGTCTCTTCCTAAAAATGTGAGAAATAGTACATCAATGTCTAGATTATATGCATTAGTAGCTCATTTTCTGTTTTGAACATAGACAGTCTCATGCACGAGTAATCTTCAAAAATGTATGTAATGCACAACAGAGTACAAACGCTGTTTAAAGAAAATGCTCAAGCGAGACGTGAAATATAAAATCTCTCAAATACAACATAATGAAAACCCATAAAACATATTCCAGTTTAAACCATAATTTTCTGAAGCATTATCTTGACCCTAAACTTACAGGCCTAAAAGCATATCCATTATTACCTATTTTCTTTGTGGCATAATAAGTTCAGTGGATAGTGTCAATTAACATGCACACACCATCTTAATCACAAAAATAAGTACACAAAAATGTTTTGGAGAAAAAAGGAAAAAGCTAAACATATACACATCGAAAAAGAAACAACTACATGAGAAGAATATATGAACAATTCTCCTTTAAAACAAATGCCAGTATGAAGGAATCAGTGCCTCGTGCATGATAATTTGCTCGGCTGAGGCATAATGTTTTGTATATGATAAACCAATATGAGAAAATTTCCATGAACTTACACTTTTCATGTATCTTGGATGAAGGTTCATTATCAGGACAACAATACAACTCATGCAAAATCAACGTGGTGTAAAGAATAAATAGAATCCATAACCCAACCCCAACACAATCAACCTCTCTACTACGACACTCTACAAAAGAGATATAGCCTACGGCTGTTGGATGGAAACCAAAAATTTCAAGTCAAAAGTTCTAAGTTCATCAGAAAGAGAAATAATTTAAGGTTCATACTTTACTATCGATGATAAAGCATGAAGAAACAAGATTCATGTAGCTGACCCCGAATAGTTGGGTTAAGGCTCTGTTTTGTTTTGTTGAGTTGAGTTGCTTTACTAGGTGCAAAACATATAACTGACATTGCCAACTTGTAATATCAATAGCTATTTGAAATTTGCAAGTTTCAAAACCCAACTTGAACGGCGTTACCTGTCAGCATTAATTAGCCAATCAAACACAAAGTTTTCAAGACCAATCCAGAGCTTCTCTGCAGGGAGGACACACATTTTATTCGTGAACAAATTATCACACGTCAAAAATAACAATAATAATTATGACATAATGACATAATGACCAAACCTGTAAGTCGTTCTTGTGGGCAACATTCCACAAAACGGATACATGCGGAGCAAAATATGCATTCCACTGCAAGCTGAACCATGCGAAAACATCATCAAGCTTAAGTATAATTTCCTCTACAACCAACGATGCAAAATTTAATAGGTTTTTTTTTCACATGCTCTAGTTCTTTAACATCCTTTCTCTATGCTTTCTACTCCTATCCAAACCGAATCAATCCTTGTCCTAATTATATAGGGTCAACCACTTGAGTTTTTTTTTCCCCTCTATTCTGCTCTGCCAAGGGCTATATGTGTTGTTAAATTACAAACATCATGCCCTTCTTTGCAACCCCATTCCATATCAACTTTTGTCTTCTTCTCAATCATTCTTACTTACAGTATTCATCTCATTCTTCCTCACTGGTGTACCAATTGGTCTTCGTCATACGTGTTCAAACAATATCGATCAGTTCGCTTTCAATTTATCTTCAATTGGTCTAGTTCATACCGTCTCCAGAATATAACCATTTATAATTCATTTTTTTCTTGTCTTACCACACATTCATCTACTGAATCTCACTTCTTGTCTTTGCATTATCTAACTTATTCAGTTGTAGTCATGTTTCATTTTTATACTCTTTAACCCTAATAGCGCAAACAGTACATACTTCATCCCCATGAACCAGATAAGATATATTTGAGCCACGGCCTCAACATTTCTTATAATTTATATACAATCAATAAAATCACCAATTCTACTGATAGGAATAGACTTTCAAATGAGAAGTAAATATCTCACAAACCTTTCTCTGGAATGTAGATGCATCATTTGCACCTTTTGGGGATTCACTACAACCACCACCAGAACAATATAATTAAAAAAAGGACCAACAATCCATATATGTTGCTAGGCTAAGTGACATAGAATACAGTTACACCAAAGCCAATTTCAAGAATTAACCATAAAGGCAAATACAAGCATCACAAATGCTTGAATTCGATAGATAAAATCACATCTAGAATGGACGCTACAACAAATAGCCCTGAAATATTTATCCATAAAGTCACGAGCAACAGTGAACATTATAGCTTCAAGGTCAAATCCTAATTGGTTGCGATATAACATGGTTGCCTGTTGTATTCCCACAACAAAAGGAACTTGCAAGTCAATTCTGAAAATATCATGAAATTTTTTGAAGTCCATCTTCCCTTTTCTTTTCCTTATTTTCCAGTTACCACCACCCTCCACAAATCTGCCTCTTATATGGAGATTACAAATATCAATCAAAAACATATATCCTCCTCATATAATGTGATATATATGGTCAACCTTAAACATGATCTACTTTGTAAGGATACTAGCAATAACACGTGTCTGAAGACACTCTGCAATACAAAAAATTGAATATTGATCATAAAGTTTTTATATTGTAAATATCAATTTATTTTTAATTTTTTTTCTTTAAGAGAGAGGTAGGGGAAAGAGAAGAGAGAGATAGGCATAGCATTGGGAGTTCTACAGATAAATAATGTTTTTGAGGGGGGAAAAATTATGATGAATTTTGTACCAATCTTGACCATTATTGTGTTTTTATAAGTTGAATAATTAACTTCTTATTTGTAACATTAGATAGATGACACATCAGCATATCCAATCACATTTTACTGTGTTTGTGTCTAAGGCCTATATAATTATACTATATCCATTCAATAATATTAATAATATAAATTCATACTTGAAGATGCTCCATTTTGTTAAAGTAAATGACTAAACTACCTATAATATTAATTCTCCTAAATATACTCTAACACATCTGTCATCGTACAACTAAGACAATGCAACTTTACTGATAATCCCATTATAGCAATATACTATATGTGAAAACATCCCAACTGAGGAGCAGAAACTGACACACCTGTAAGTAACCAAATTAGAATCAGGCACAATAGGAAAGGAACGTTTACATGCAAATAAAAATCACTACAAATCCTGGTTTATTTATTCTCTTCTATCAGCAGACCAAGATGAATATATTACGCATGCAGAAGAAATACCTAACATTTTGCAAACAAAATTAATACAGGTAATGAAGGTGTTCCAAGACAAAATTAGCTGAAATAATTTAACCATTGCTATAACCCACTTTTCTCTCCATCGTAGAAGAGCTTCCAAAAGAGGTACAGGGGTATGTCGTGCCACCATAGCTAAGGAATCCAATACTTGCTCATAGACTGGATCTGATGGTCGAAGGTATTGCCCATCCTGTAATCCCCAATGTCAAATCAAGAATAAATAAGGAAATCAGTTGAAAAGTGGCTGCATGTGAAGACCTGGTCATGCATGGTGTAAAATGAGCTATGTCTGTTGTTTAATATCGGTATGTCATATACATGCATAAGATTTGATTGTTGAGAATCTATTCATCTTAACTACATCACGGCACTTCAATTAGAAAAATGAGCACCAGTGATATTTCTCAAAAAGACTGAACAACAACAACAACAAGTTACTCTTCTGTTTTTCCTTTCCACTTCTAAGATTGCTCATCCTCCTTAACTTTACATTTCCTTTACCTGGATCAGATTTCATGCTTTTTGATAGAAGCAAAAACAGAGGGATCGAGGAAAGCTGGNGAAGACACTCTGCAATACAAAAAATTGAATATTGATCATAAAGTTTTTATATTGTAAATATCAATTTATTTTTAATTTTTTTTCTTTAAGAGAGAGGTAGGGGANAAAGACACTCTGCAATACAAAAAATCGAATATTGATCATAAAGTTTATATATTGTAAATATCAATTTATTTTTAATTTTTTTTCTTTAAGAGAGAGGTAGGGGAAAGAGAAGAGAGAGATAGGCATAGCATTGGGAGTTCTACAGATAAATAATGTTTTTGAGGGGGGAAAAATTATGATGAATTTTGTACCAATCTTGACCATTATTGTGTTTTTATAAGTTGAATAATTAACTTCTTATTTGTAACATTAGATAGATGACACATCAGCATATCCAATCACATTTTACTGTGTTTGTGTCTAAGGCCTATATAATTATACTATATCCATTCAATAATATTAATAATATAAATTCATACTTGAAGATGCTCCATTTTGTTAAAGTAAATGACTAAACTACCTATAATATTAATTCTCCTAAATATACTCTAACACATCTGTCATCGTACAACTAAGACAATGCAACTTTACTGATAATCCCATTATAGCAATATACTATATGTGAAAACATCCCAACTGAGGAGCAGAAACTGACACACCTGTAAGTAACCAAATTAGAATCAGGCACAATAGGAAAGGAACGTTTACATGCAAATAAAAATCACTACAAATCCTGGTTTATTTATTCTCTTCTATCAGCAGACCAAGATGAATATATTACGCATGCAGAAGAAATACCTAACATTTTGCAAACAAAATTAATACAGGTAATGAAGGTGTTCCAAGACAAAATTAGCTGAAATAATTTAACCATTGCTATAACCCACTTTTCTCTCCATCGTAGAAGAGCTTCCAAAAGAGGTACAGGGGTATGTCGTGCCACCATAGCTAAGGAATCCAATACTTGTTCATAGACTGGATCTGATGGTCGAAGGTATTGCCCATCCTGTAATCCCCAATGTCAAATCAAGAATAAATAAGGAAATCAGTTGAAAAGTGGCTGCATGTGAAGACCTGGTCATGCATGGTGTAAAATGAGCTATGTCTGTTGTTTAATATCGGTATGTCATATACATGCATAAGATTTGATTGTTGAGAATCTATTCATCTTAACTACATCACGGCACTTCAATTAGAAAAATGAGCACCAGTGATATTTCTCAAAAAGACTGAACAACAACAACAACAAGTTACTCTTCTGTTTTTCCTTTCCACTCCTAAGATTGCTCATCCTCCTTAACTTTACATTTCCTTTACCCGGATCAGATTTCATGCTTTTTGATAGAAGCAAAAACAGAGGGATCGAGGAAAGCTGGGAGAGGCAGCAAATAAACTGCATCTCACTCAGTACAAGACTTTCTACTAAAATTTAGTCCATCATAAAACATCTGATGGTCCTAAACAACATTAATATTTCATGGCATATAATCAAATACTTAGAATTTCAATTGCACAGCTTTGGTTGCTTCATATAACAGCAAATTGCAATCGAAATACTTGGAATTCCAATTCCACAGCTTTGGTTGCTTCATATAACAGCAAATTGTAATCGGAATTCCAATTCCACAGCTTGGGTTGCTTCACATAACAGTAAAATTGCAATCAAAATACTTGAATTCAAATTCCACAGCTCGGGTTGCTTCATATAACAGCAAATTGCTATCGAATTTGATCTCTAACGAGGACATGAGAGAGAAGAGGAGTCCTACCTGAGCTTGAGCGGTTTCAATGCGACGCCGTGCAAGCGGAAGGAACCGCTGCAACAGCGCATCGACGATCAGCTTCGCTGCATTCCCTGCCTTCATTATTTCACCTAATTCCACCTTCAAACGTTCAATTTCGAGCCGACATAATCACTTTCGTACGTTTAGTGCGATCCAAGTTATTAATCAATCAAATTGAAAGATTTTTTAGACAAAATAAAATTTACAGAATGCGAATATGATAATTAGTTAAACAATTAAAATGTTAATTTATGAAAGTATGTGTGTGTATATATATATATGTTCTTGTATTACCTTGCTTCTTCTTCGTTTAATTCAGCATTCTTTTTTTTTCCATTCTGGGGCTTCCAAGCGCTCCCAACCTTGATCCGATTCTTTTTCCCCTTCTTTGTTTCAGTTTTTCTGTTCTCGGCTGAGTGCAGTTTGGTAACCCAATTAGCAGGGATGGTAGTGGTCGAAAAAAAAAATACGTTTACGTTCAAATCTGTTTTGTTCAGATCGGGGTGGACTATATCGTGCGTGTAAGATCCTACGTAATATAAAAACGAGAACAGATCTCTTTTTTGGTGAACTCGAGTGAGTTAGTTGAGTGATCAATCACGTTGCTTGGAATAGCCTGCGAGGTCCGGTGATAACTTGGAACTGCGACGGAAGACCCTGGGGGAGCGGAAGAACGATCCAGTAAGGCTGAAAGAGGTTCCTGGAACAAAGAAGAACAAGTTAGAAGGGCGCCGGAGTATTTTCCGGCGTATCCCTTCCGACGATCTAGTCAGTCTTTGAGAAAGAGAGAGGAAGGAGAAAACACTGAGTGTGTACTGTAGTAAAGAGTTTTTTGTTGCATACTCGTTTTGCCTTTTGCAATGAGTATTTATACCTCAAAAGTTCATGATTGCTGTCAGTGTAGTCAGTAGGTGATCATTAGGTACAGGCAGTGTGCGCACTGATTCTGATGAGGAATGTCTTCTCTTCTTAACTGCTCGGGGTCCCGAGCAATCAATGCTGTGTCANAAGGAACGTTTACATGCAAATAAAAATCACTACAAATCCTGGTTTATTTATTCTCTTCTATCAGCAGACCAAGATGAATATATTACGCATGCAGAAGAAATACTTAACATTTTGCAAACAAAATTAATACAGGTAATGAAGGTGTTCCAAGACAAAATTAGCTGAAATAATTTAAACATTGCTATAACCCACTTTTCTCTCCATCGTAGAAGAGCTTCCAAAAGAGGTACAGGGGTATGTCGTGCCACCATAGCTAAGGAATCCAATACTTGTTCATAGACTGGATCTGATGGTCGAAGGTATTGCCCATCCTGTAATCCCCAATGTCAAATCAAGAATAAATAAGGAAATCAGTTGAAAAGTGGCTGCATGTGAAGACCTGGTCATGCATGGTGTAAAATGAGCTATGTCTGTTGTTTAATATCGGTATGTCATATACATGCATAAGATTTGATTGTTGAGAATCTATTCATCTTAACTACATCACGGCACTTCAATTAGAAAAATGAGCACCAGTGATATTTCTCAAAAAGACTGAACAACAACAACAACAAGTTACTCTTCTGTTTTTCCTTTCCACTTCTAAGATTGCTCATCCTCCTTAACTTTACATTTCCTTTACCCGGATCAGATTTCATGCTTTTTGATAGAAGCAAAAACAGAGGGATCGAGGAAAGCTGGGAGAGGCAGCAAATAAACTGCATCTCACTCAGTACAAGACTTTCTACTAAAATTTAGTCCATCATAAAACATCTGATGGTCCTAAACAACATTAATATTTCATGGCATATAATCAAATACTTAGAATTTCAATTGCACAGCTTTGGTTGCTTCATATAACAGCAAATTGCAATCGAAATACTTGGAATTCCAATTCCACAGCTTTGGTTGCTTCATATAACAGCAAATTGTAATCGGAATTCCAATTCCACAGCTTGGGTTGCTTCACATAACAGTAAAATTGCAATCAAAATACTTGAATTCAAATTCCACAGCTCGGGTTGCTTCATATAACAGCAAATTGCTATCGAATTTGATCTCTAACGAGGACATGAGAGAGAAGAGGAGTCCTACCTGAGCTTGAGCGGTTTCAATGCGACGCCGTGCAAGCGGAAGGAACCGCTGCAACAGCGCATCGACGATCAGCTTCGCTGCATTCCCTGCCTTCATTATTTCACCTAATTCCACCTTCAAACGTTCAATTTCGAGCCGACATAATCACTTTCGTACGTTTAGTGCGATCCAAGTTATTAATCAATCAAATTGAAAGATTTTTTAGACAAAATAAAATTTACAGAATGCGAATATGATAATTAGTTAAACAATTAAAATGTTAATTTATGAAAGTATGTGTGTGTATATATATATATGTTCTTGTATTACCTTGCTTCTTCTTCGTTTAATTCAGCATTCTTTTTTTTTCCATTCTGGGGCTTCCAAGCGCTCCCAACCTTGATCCGATTCTTTTTCCCCTTCTTTGTTTCAGTTTTTCTGTTCTCGGCTGAGTGCAGTTTGGTAACCCAATTAGCAGGGATGGTAGTGGTCGAAAAAAAAAATACGTTTACGTTCAAATCTGTTTTGTTCAGATCGGGGTGGACTATATCGTGCGTGTAAGATCCTACGTAATATAAAAACGAGAACAGATCTTTTTTTTGGTGAACTCGAGTGAGTTAGTTGAGTGATCAATCACGTTGCTTGGAATAGCCTGCGAGGTCCGGTGATAACCTGGAACTGCGACGGAAGACCCTGGGGGAGCGGAAGAACGATCCAGTAAGGCTGAAAGAGGTTCCTGGAACAAAGAAGAACAAGTTAGAAGGGCGCCGGAGTATTTTCCGGCGTATCCCTTCCGACGATCTAGTCAGTCTTTGAGAAAGAGAGAGGAAGGAGAAAACACTGAGTGTGTATTGTAGTAAAGAGTTTTTTGTTGCATACTCGTTTTGCCTTTTGCAATGAGTATTTATACCTCAAAAGCTCATGATTGCTGTCAGTGTAGTCAGTAGGTGATCATTAGGTACAGGCAGTGTGCGCACTGATTCTGATGAGGAATGTCTTCTCTTCTTAACTGCTCGGGGTCCCGAGCAATCAATGCTGGGTCATCGGGATGCCGACGGTACAATTTACTCCTCTCGGGGAGGATGCAATAAATGCTATGTATTAGGAGCATTTATTGTCTTTCATTTCCGAGTCTTACCGCATTGAATGCGGTCTCATCAAGGGAATGGTGTAATTAATNAAATGCTCTGTATTAGGAGCATTTATTGTCTTTCATTTCCGAGCCTTACCGCATTGAATGCGGTCTCATCAAGGGAATGGTGTAATTAATAGTTTGCTTTCCCAAGTCGCGTGTCAGCAACGGCATGCGGTTTCTCTGTCTTCGATGTGATATCATACGCCACGCGTCCATCCCCTATTGGCTGTGACCCCTGCATTTCCAGTACGTTCTGACACTAATGGTGTAAGACGAGGTCATGATGAATAGCCTAGGCTAATGACCTGTACGTTAATAGCTTATCCTGGAGTAGAGGAAACGTCTAGGAAGGGGTACCTCTCGGCACCGAGGAAAGGCTCATCTCGGAACAGAGGGAGGTAAGCCGACCGAGGTACCATATCAGACCGAGGTCACGTGTTGGTTGTAAAACATACTGAATGTATGATCCTATATGACGAGTACCTCGGGGGCGAGGACCTTTGTGCGCCGATGGTACTTGATCTTAGCAACAGTGTTTTGGTAATACCGAGGACACGTGTCTTCATCATGGAGCATTTCAGAAATGTCCCATCATATATTTATCGAACGAACGGTTGACGGATACGAGAATATTCGTCGAAATCCTTGCGGGATAAACGCGAGAATGTATTTACCCCTATCCCACCTCATCCCTGGCTTGCCCCGCCACGTGCCAGTCTGGCAGTCTCCGTTATATCCGGTAAATATATGTATATAAACCCACATCCCCTCTCTAACATGTATGCACGTGTGTTTTAAATGGTGTTTCATAGTATTATAATCCCCAAACTGATTTTTCTTTTTCAATTTTGCTCTTGCTCACTACCTATCAACATATGTGTGCTANCATGCACATGTGTTTTAAATGGTGTTTCATAGTATTATAATCCCCAAACTGATTTTTCTTTTTCAATTTTGCTCTTCCTCACTACCTATCAACATATGTGTGCTATATCACCTACTAATGCTAATTTGAGACTGAACATCATTTACTTATATTATTTTTTCTGTTATACTAATCAGAAGATATATCATACTTATCGATGACAAAATACGCAATTAGTTCTGTCCAATTGCATAATAAACATTTGAAAGTATCAATGACTAACTCTTAGAAATATTCACATAACTTGCTTGTGTTAGATTTTAAATTTAAAAGTTTCAAATTCCAATATGTCATGTGATCTTATGTTGATTTTGAGCTAACGATATAATATTGTTTTTTTTTTTAATTTCACATAACAAGTTAACATTATAGCTTCAGGTGATGATAGCTCAACTCTCATGTTTTTTTTGCAATATCATATAGGTTCTCTAATGATGGATTTCATGGCTAGTTAATCAAGTAGTTATTCGATTTTGTGGGCCTCTTAACTTATTTAGTAATTTATTATAGGATGGTTATATCAAATTCAAGTAATATTTTGGACATTTGTTGTTTGTGTTACGTTGGAATATATTATGCTACATTATGTTATGTTACATTATTTAGAATGTTGTTGAATTATTTAAAATGTTTGATTTATTTAGAATTGTTGATTATGTTGGCTTAGACTTGACTTAGGCTTGGGTGGGCACAGGGTCAAGGATTATAAATTTACTCGTGGACAGAGATGGGAATGAAAATTATACTCATTAACGAAGGTGGACTGAGGATTGACGAAGATTTTTTAAACGAGTATGGGGATGAAGACTATACCCCCCACCCCCCATTTCGGCTCACTGACATCCCTGCCAATTACTGAATTGAAGATTACGGGTAAAACAGTCGTGGATACGAACGTGATATACTACGACCAATATGATACGGTACAAACATTTTTATAAAAATATAATATAGCCACATTCAAAATACTTTATAGATAACTATGGTTTTTATATAAAATTACTAGTTATTTTTCATGTACCTAAAGACACGGAATAATTAAAAAAAATCAATAATAAATATTTTTGTATTTACACACAAAATTAATTTATAAAATTAGAAGAGAGAAAAAGGAATTTAAACATCAGTTGTAATTGGGCATGAGCGATAATAGTGATGGTGAACAATAATGGTGGTGGTAAGAGACAGTGATGGGATGGTGGTGGTGGATAACGACGATGATGATAGTGGTGGGGTGATAGGAATTGTGATAATGGTGGGGGTGATGGTGTGGTGACAGTGGTGGTGGTTGTTGAAGCTAAGGTGGTGACGGTAGTGGTAATGGTGATGGTAGTGGCAGTGGCAGTGGCAACGGTGATAGAGGTGGTGGGGCGGTGGGGGGGGGGTGGTAATGGGGTTGTTTCATAATAATTTTTTTTTTAAAATACTTATGAAAAATTATAAATTCACATGTATGGATCTATTTTCTCTATTAAATTTAAGGTGTTAATATTAGCCGTCGGATTAATTTAAAAGTAAAATGTAAAAAGATCTCAATCGTGAAAATTAAAAGTTATTTTATTTATCTTTTAAAATTTGAATTGTATTGTATTTTATTATATAAATATAATTTATCAGATAACTAATCACCGCCCATGACTGAATGCATTATATAACATATAAAAAAANCAGAAATGTCCCATCATATATTTATCGAACGAACGGTTGACGGATACGAGAATATTCGTCTAAATCCTTGCGGGATAAACGCGAGAATGTATTTACCCCTATCCCACCTCATCCCTGGCTTGCCCCGCCACGTGCCAGTCTGGCAGTCTCCGTTATATCCGGTAAATATATGTATATAAACCCACATCCCCTCTCTAACATGCATGCACATGTGTTTTAAATGGTGTTTCATAGTATTATAATCCCCAAACTGATTTTTCTTTTTCAATTTTGCTCTTCCTCACTACCTATCAACATATGTGTGCTATATCACCTACTAATNTATGCACGTGTGTTTTAAATGGTGTTTCATAGTATTATAATCCCCAAACTGATTTTTCTTTTTCAATTTTGCTCTTGCTCACTACCTATCAACATATGTGTGCTATATCACCTACTAATGCTAATTTGAGACTGAACATCATTTACTTATATTATTTTTTCTGTTATACTAATCAGAAGATATATCATACTTATCGATGACAAAATACGCAATTAGTTCTGTCCAATTGCATAATAAACATTTGAAAGTATCAATGACTAACTCTTAGAAATATTCACATAACTTGCTTGTGTTAGATTTTAAATTTAAAAGTTTCAAATTCCAATATGTCATGTGATCTTATGTTGATTTTGAGCTAACGATATAATATTGTTTTTTTTTTTAATTTCACATAACAAGTTAACATTATAGCTTCAGGTGATGATAGCTCAACTCTCATGTTTTTTTTGCAATATCATATAGGTTCTCTAATGATGGATTTCATGGCTAGTTAATCAAGTAGTTATTCGATTTTGTGGGCCTCTTAACTTATTTAGTAATTTATTATAGGATGGTTATATCAAATTCAAGTAATATTTTGGACATTTGTTGTTTGTGTTACGTTGGAATATATTATGCTACATTATGTTATGTTACATTATTTAGAATGTTGTTGAATTATTTAAAATGTTTGATTTATTTAGAATTGTTGATTATGTTGGCTTAGACTTGACTTAGGCTTGGGTGGGCACAGGGTCAAGGATTATAAATTTACTCGTGGACAGAGATGGGAATGAAAATTATACTCATTAACGAAGGTGGACTGAGGATTGACGAAGATTTTTTAAACGAGTATGGGGATGAAGACTATACCCCCCACCCCCCATTTCGGCTCACTGACATCCCTGCCAATTACTGAATTGAAGATTACGGGTAAAACAGTCGTGGATACGAACGTGATATACTACGACCAATATGATACGGTACAAACATTTTTATAAAAATATAATATAGCCACATTCAAAATACTTTATAGATAACTATGGTTTTTATATAAAATTACTAGTTATTTTTCATGTACCTAAAGACACGGAATAATTAAAAAAAATCAATAATAAATATTTTTGTATTTACACACAAAATTAATTTATAAAATTAGAAGAGAGAAAAAGGAATTTAAACATCAGTTGTAATTGGGCATGAGCGATAATAGTGATGGTGAACAATAATGGTGGTGGTAAGAGACAGTGATGGGATGGTGGTGGTGGATAACGACGATGATGATAGTGGTGGGGTGATAGGAATTGTGATAATGGTGGGGGTGATGGTGTGGTGACAGTGGTGGTGGTTGTTGAAGCTAAGGTGGTGACGGTAGTGGTAATGGTGATGGTAGTGGCAGTGGCAGTGGCAACGGTGATAGAGGTGGTGGGGCGGTGGGGGGGGGGTGGTAATGGGGTTGTTTCATAATAATTTTTTTTTTAAAATACTTATGAAAAATTATAAATTCACATGTATGGATCTATTTTCTCTATTAAATTTAAGGTGTTAATATTAGCCGTCGGATTAATTTAAAAGTAAAATGTAAAAAGATCTCAATCGTGAAAATTAAAAGTTATTTTATTTATCTTTTAAAATTTGAATTGTATTGTATTTTATTATATAAATATAATTTATTAGATAACTAATCACCGCCCATGACTGAATGCATTATATAACATATAAAAAAATGACANTGAAAATTAAAAGTTATTTTATTTATCTTTTAAAATTTGAATTGTATTGTATTTTATTATATAAATATAATTTATCAGATAACTAATCACCGCCCATGACTGAATGCATTATATAACATATAAAAAAATGACAAGTAATTGTGTAACTTGAAAAAGAAAATGACCTGAAATTATTTATACAAATTCTTTAAAAATGACCCAAAATATACTATCAACCATATCATCCATATTAATATAACTGTCACAAAAATGTACAAAAAACTCCCCAGAACAATACCATATATACAAATACCTCAGGAAAAAAAATACTAACGAAACCTAATAAAATTTACAATTTTTAAGTGATGAATAAAATCTTGCTAATTTATAAGACGCATGGATTTATCACAATTGTCACCATTCAACCCAATACCATAACATAATAATAAACTCAATCACTTGTTATTTTTTTTTATTAATGATTAGGTTGATTTTGAATTTTTTATGTATTTTAGGTGCAATTGGTTTTACTTGTTATTTTTTTTATTGGTGATTAGCTTAGCTTTGAATATTTTATTTCTTTAGTGCAATTTGTTTCACTTGTTTTTATTTATTTATTGGTGATTAGCTTGACTTCAATTTTTTTTATTTTTTTGGTGCAATTGGTTTTACTTGTTTTTTTTAATTGGTGAATAGTTTAATTTTCAATGTCTACAAACTGAAAAAAAAATTAGCATTCAAATATTTTCTCATTCTATAAAATTACTCAAATATTTGATTTTTTTATTGGTGATTAGCTTGGGTTTGAATGTCAGCAACTTGAAAAAAATATATATATTTGGTTTTGAATTTTTTTTTTGGCAATTGGTTTCACTTATTTTTTTTATTAGTCATTATTATTTTTTTATTGTTAGTTAGCTTGACTTTGAATTTTGTTGATTTTTTTGTGCAACTGGTATCATTTGTTATTTTTTTATTGGTGATTAGTTTAATTTTGAATTATTATTATTTTTTTCGATGGGATAGTGTGTGTTTAAAACAGACGTCTAATTTAAAAACATCTAAGAAAGAGAGAATTCTATAAGATATAGAATGTGTGTTTAAAGGATATATAAGATAGAAAGAGAAAGAGAGGTGAGATTTGAGAGTATGTGTTAAAACGTCTTAGATATAGGGGTGAGAGAGAGAGAGAAAGTTATATGAGATATGAGAGTCATAGGATTAAGTTTAATTAGGATCGTCGGATTAATAATTCTCAAACGATTTGAGCCGCGAAAAGGTCAAGATAAATAATCTAGCTAATTTATTATATAGATAATGTAATTTATAAAATATTCAGTATTTTGTGATAAATTAATGTTGTGTCTAATTATCTAATGTGAATTTTAAGTCTAATATTATAATCACAATAATTATCATTTTTTTTGTACATATATAATTTAAATAGTTAGTCTTATTTTCTCGATTATTCTTTTTTGTTATATTTTGATTACAACTTTAACATATCTAGTCTCGATAATTATATGTTATGTCATAGTATAAAATACTTAATAATCAAAATTTTCAACTTTATTAACCACATATCAATAAATATTTATTATTTAGTAGTAGACTTTATCTAATGACCATGAAGTGTTGGGTGTGTTGAAAAATAATTTTTTATCATTTAATTATGGACACAAATAAAAGAATATTAGACACGATGAAGATCAGTGTCCGACACAAATACGTTACTTTTTTTTGAGTCTCCGTACTTCATAAAATATAATGATTACATAAGCTTCTTTTGCTTTGTTGGAATTCAATTTGGATTAAAAATTCATTTTGAAACGGTTGTGGCCATCCTAAGTATAGGTAGGGGTGCAATTTGGGTGAGCCAATCAGAATTGGGTTGAAGTTTTTAATACTTTGGTTGAGTCTGGATTGAAAAAACTCTAACTTGAATTAAATTTGGGTAGTTCTCGAGTTTCCAGGTTCAACTCAAATTCTAAATTGGGCTCAATCCGAACATATTTAAAAATAAATATATAAATCAATAGAGCAAAATAACTAACAAGTTAAAACACAAGAGATCAATCTTTTGGTTCAACCTTATGTTAAACATTTAGTTATTATGTCTTTATGTTAAACATTGATTTTTTTGCTTTAAATACTATGATATTTGTGTTAAATATTTGATTGAAGTTACTGGTTGTTATTTTAGGTAAATAATATGTAGTATGTATCATGTTTAAAACAACATGCTGATTATCAGACTTGAATGAACTTAACTTGAATTTTAAACCAAAATTAGTCTAAATTACATAACCCAAACCCAACCTGAAATCTGTTTGAATAACATAACCGGAATTCAACTCAAACCCGTCCAAATTAAACTTAGACAATACTCGAGTTGAGATTGAGTTAATGTCAAGGTTAGAGTTACGATTGAGAATTATAGACCTAAGATTGACTCCTCAATCCGCCCAGTCCGACCGAGTTGCACCTCTAAGTATAGGCCACTAAAATGGCTACTTAGGTCCCTGAAATAATTTTTTTAGGTCTTTAAACATTTTTTAGGCCTTGATTTTAACCTATTTTTTTCTTTTACTTAATTTTTATAGTATTGAATTATCTTCTAACACAATGTTTTGGAAGTCTTGCAATCAAAATCCACTGGATGATTAATGGATTTACTACCTTATTATGATTTTTTTTTTCTTAGGTTAAATTTGAGATTGTTTTATTTAGGTTAAATTTGTTGCTTATTTGTTGTTTTACGATGAATCAAATGACCAAAGCTGTAATCCACAATCCAAAATATTAGTATAACCATTATTGTCTTGTTATATTTCATTACTAGAGGTAACTCGTGTCTGAAGATATGGTGCAACATAATTGAGAAGTGATGAATTTGGGGGGAAATTTAATTTGAATGGTTTAAAGAGGAATTCTGGTGATCATTAGATAAGTTTATTTGAAACCGTCAGATGAATTTATTGAAGTCTACTATGTTTTAAATTATAGATTTAAACATGGTTTCCTTTTCAACAATCTTTAATTTTGTTTTATTTCACTGTTGAATCGGTACAAAAGAAAACAATCTAGGGTTAATTGGACTAAAGGTCTCAAAATATGGGGTTTGTCTAATTGTTTCATTTTGGTCCCCAATATGTCGAATGTATCATTTTGATCGCTGAAGTATTAAATATATTTTTTTATGGTCTTTAAAGTAGACAATATTTAAATTGCTAATAATTTTTTATCATAAACTTTTTATGTAATACTTAAATAGGGCAAAAAATAAATTGAGTAGTTCTTAACCAAAATTTGAATAGTTATTTGACAAAAAATTGATTAAAAATTTGGTCACGAATTAAACTAATTATTTTTTTACCCATATTTAAATATTACGTGATAAATTTATAATAAAAAAATGTAAGAAATCTGGGGGCAGTCTGCTTGAAGGATTATATAGAAACATATTCAATAATTCAGAGATTAAAATGGTATAATAAAAATATTGAGAATAAAAATGGGACAAAACCCATACTTTAGGACTTTCAATATAATTAACCCAACAATTTATATCCGATTAATCAAATTGGGAACCGTATGTTTAGTCGGGTTTTGGAGTCGGACGGGTTTTCGAAAGAGGGTGGCACGTTGCCGTATGTTCAAGCACAGATTTTTGTTTTGGGTATCCCACTTCTTTGGTCTGTTCCGAACGAAACTCCCATGGCAGCAATGGAGGACGGTGTACAGGAGCAAGACAAACTCGCAGAGTCGCTAAACGATCTCTCCACCAATTTCTCCATCATGATCAAAGGCGAGCTTCAGGTACTCTTTCTTTCTCTCTCTCTCTCTAGTTTCTCTCACTTATACTCCTCGAATTCCATATTCTAGGGTTCGGCATCAATTTTCATTTTACACACAAAACTTAAATGTGCCAGGGACCTGAAATCTAGTCACTGAAATGCGTTTGAAAGAAAGCAAAACTCGAATCTTTATTCCAACCATACATAATACGGTTGTTTCCATTTTGAATTGATAAAAGGTTTTGTCAATTTAGATTCATCACTCTAGACTCAAATTTATGTGACAATTTTGTTTGTTAACTGATTTAATTTAATTTTTTTTCCTCATGTTGTCTGTAAATGATCTCAGATCTCCTTGCTTGTCATGTATCTTTCTTTCTTTCTTTTTTTTTTCCGCCAAATGTTATATCTCAATTCTTAACGTACTTATCTGCATTGGCGAATTTCGGTCAAATCTTATTTTTTATTTGTGAGTTCTTACAAATCATTTTTTTTAGTTCATGTTTTTGGTTTTTTTCCCTAGTTAAGATTTCATTGAAAGTTAAGATTACATAAGATTCTTTAGATGCTGAATTCTGCACAGGCACTTATGGCTGATTCTCTTTAGCAAGGAAGCATGTTCAATGGGTCGTAGGTATGAATTCTTGGTCCCATGTAAGAAAGCAACTGCCATGCAACCAATTTTCTACATGAGGTAGTTATTACATGACATAGATGGGTAGTTATTTAATGGTGGGAGATTCACTTGTCCACTTGATGCGTTATTAGTGGACGGTTACACCATGTTAGCGTAATGACATGGTGTAATATTTTCTCCAATGGAGGGAAGATTGCTCCTCCTAACGTTTAGACTTTTGGGGCAAAAATTTTCCTTTTCACTGGTAGTTTTCTACTGAGCACTAGTGGCTTTGGTATCTATTAGGGTGGAAAAGAGTGGATATTTATCCGCCCCCCGGGGGGGGGGGATTACTAGCTTTGTTAATGTAAAAAATGCTTACTTTTATAAAACTAAATCAATACATGACAAATCTATTGGATCATTGACGATAGAAAAGCCTTGTGGACTTTTTTGGGAAACTGCCGCTAACTGACATTTAACGTTTAAATAACTCCATCCATCATAGAACCATATTTTCCTCATTTTACCTCTACCTCCCGCTATGGTTTGAATTTTTGCCAAAATCCTTTGTTGCTTCCTCTGTTTTCATCATGATGATTTTGGGCGTGATGTTGAGGTTACTTCTGGTATTCATAAGAATATACTATTTCTTTAGAATTGACAGCTTTGAGTTGTTTGTATTTCGCAGGGAACAAATGATCTTCTTGAACTTTTGGAGAAAATGAATGTCAGAGTGGCAGAAGAGTATAAAGGCTTTGGTGATGTGGCTTCTGGGTTAAGAGTTTTCGTAGAGCAGTTAAAGTCTAAAAGTGGTAGCTTTGGTGAGTATGTTGAGCAAATTGATGCGATAGAGAAGCAAGTGACTGAATTTGAAGCTGTAATTTCGATGCTTGACAAATATGTTGCTTTACTAGAATCGAAAGTGAAATCTGTTTACCCAATCCCACCTTCATAAATATGCTTCCTGTTATATTGCTGGATTATGTAATCTTGTTACACTTATAGCAAATGGTTTTGCTTTGTGCACCTGCTTTCCCTCTTTATTTTCACTGTTACTCGTAATTTTTTGAGGGGTCTCTCTGAGCCAAAGCAATCTTTGGTTTCTATGTTGGTGAATAGAAACCTTTTCTTTTGGTATTTTTCTGTAAAATGTTTACCTCCAATACTGAATATGGTAACGATCAATCCTTATTTTCATGGTTAACGTTATTTTATAGATGTTTTCGTTGCTGCCTGTATCATATATGGTTGGCAATGAAGCTCTTCCTTTTCCCAAGAGTAATTCCTAAAAAAAAATGATTGTAGTTTCCTTTCTCCTCAAGCTATCCAAGTTTTTGAAGGATATGGCTCTTTTTATCTTCTTTGGTGAAGTGTAAACCTTATCAGTTGGGACTCGAATCATTCATGGCTTCCAACCTTTACCTGATAAGTGCTAGGGGTGGCTCCTGTTAGGAATTGATAAATAAGATGGGGATCAATGCATACTCTGCTCCAAATGGGCCGAGGAAGCTGTTTTACCTGTTGTGTCTGGGTCATCGTAATCTAGGAAGTACAAATACGTGACAGAAATAAGATACAATACGGATATAGTAATTCAACAAGATTTAGAAAAATAGGATATAGGTACGGCCGTGATACANAGTGGCTCCTGTTAGGAATTGATAAATAAGATGGGGATCAATGCATACTCTGCTCCAAATGGGCCGAAGAAGCTGTTTTACCTGTTGTGTCTGGGTCATCGTAATCTAGGAAGTACAAATACGTGACAGAAATAAGATACAATAAGGATATAGTAATTCAACAAGATTTAGAAAAATAGGATATAGGTACGGCCGTGATACATTTATAATAAAATATGTTTTATATGTTATTATTATTTAACGACTTAAAAATTATAATTTTTTTTTTTTTAACAATAGCAAACAAAAATATTAATTTTTACTCTCATTATGATATACTAGTTAATGCACTCGTGCGTTACACGTGACCTAAGTTGAAGTATAATTTTTATTTGAGCATTATAAGTTTTATACTCTGAGTCATGTTTTGACTTGGTTTTTGGAATTTCAAATGGAATAATCAAGTCCTTAATGTTTTAATTGATTTTAATACCATAGCAATGTTTTTCAATTTTTATTTATGGTATTTCGAATTAAAATGAAGATTTTGTTGTTAAATTAGACTTCTTGTAATTTGCGTAACTAAATGACTGTTGTGGATTGAGGGTGGGATGAATTTATACCTGCGACATATGCCCTTTGTAATTCATTTGCACCAATTTTTTTTAACTTTCTTAACTTTGATTCATAATGACATACTATTTATCATGTTTTTATTGCCTTAAATGATAGTTGCAATTATACTTCCATCATGCAGAGAAGGAGAAGACTTGAATAAAAATGTCTATTAACCTTCCCATGGAGTAATATACACCATTGATATATTAAATTGTCATTGTTTAAATCAAATGAGATAAGAGATTAGGGTATGATTGGATATAGAAATTTAAGTAGGGATAATATAGGAAATTAAAAAAATTTCATGTTAAGGTATTTTTATTAATAGTGTAGATATAGATATGTGTAAAATGAGCGTGACTAATTAAAAGAATCATAACAATATTTAACTAGTTGATTTGTTTACAATTATTTATTTTTAAGATTACGAGTGTAACTAACTCATTTTTTATACTCTTTTAACATTTAATAGTAGATAATACTTAAAAAACACTCATGTCTTAAAAATCATATCTGATCCGAGTATGTCGACCTTGATGTTGTATCCGTGCTTCATAGTTCATAACATAATCATTTAGGCAGTTTAGTCTAACCCTTCTTTAATTCTGTGTTTGAATGATTAAATCAGTGGTTAGTGTCTTTTATATTAGAATTGATTGTGTTTTTTATACCACTTCCGAACAAGGGGAAAACATATTGAATCTGTTGGAGCTTTTATTTTTACCTATTGGGCATTGTCGAAAATTCTTTATAAATTGATAATGGATTCTTCCCGATGACCTTGGTAATGAACCCCAAACCAATGGCTCGGATTGAGATTGACGCAGAGAGGACTATTAATTTATAAAAACAACTGTCGATTTGAAGTGAAACCAACACAAAATTATCGGACAAGAATTTGGTACTGACAAATCTTATTTATAATTGAATTAACTGGTTATATTTTTTAATTAATTTTTAATATATATTTTTTTATCATACACAATGCAAATTCGATGGTATATGATTATATAATATCTATTCACATTATCCCAATCGCCAATATCTGTTATCTTTTTGAATGAAAATTGTTAATGAATCGTGATAAAGTGAAAAAATTACATAGTTCAGGAGAAAAAATAAAATAATTTTTTATTAAATATGTAATGATAGTTAATAATTAGGGTAAAGTGAAACTAATTCATAATTGAGAGAGCGATGTGAAAAGTGTAATGCTATATTTATCAAATTTTATTACAAAATGTTCTATCTAGCACAATGTCAATTATTGAATATTAATGAGACTTATTTATCTGATAGTAAAAATTATGTCATATCATTTGAAATTGAAGATTTGGTAAACATAGCATTATCCATGTGGAAAGAGTAATGCTATGATAGTTGATGAGATAAAGTGTCCACTCAGGGACATGTGACAAAATTGGAACGATATGGAAAAGATTAGCATGATCCTGCGCAAGGATGACAAGCACAAATTGAGATAAAGTGAAAAAATAATCATAGTTGAGGGGGTTACTGTGTAATTTGTCCTTGACCCTACAAATACAGTACAGGGCATGACTTCGGGTTAGAGCCAAGGGCCGGATCGCATAATTTCAGGTACCTCATCTGATTGCACACAAGTCCTCAGGACGTCGTTTGCCTGCCCTCTTCGCTGTATCTATCTCTCTCTCTCTCAAAATGACGACGGACATGGGTCCTCCACCTCCCAGAAGCTCCGCCACCACCGTCCCCTCCACAGAATCCCAAACTTATGCCCTCGACGAACCAATAGAGGCTCCTATGAGACCCCCACCTCCCAAAAGCCCTAATCCCTCTGAGTCAGACTCACTAGAATCCCAAACCACTTCCCATCTAGAAGAATCCCTATCAAACCCTCCTCAAAACGTTCCCCAACCCACTGAGAGTACCACGGAGAACTCGACCTCCGCAACAAAAGAAAGCAGTGCTAATGACGGTAAACAAGAGCAGCAACGCCCAAATATTGCAGTGCCTTATACGATTCCTTCGTGGAGTGGACGTCCGTGCCACCATTATTTCCTTGAAATTTTGAAAGATGGCTCAATCGTCGATCAATTTGATGTGTAAGTCTTTCATGATAAAAAAGAATGCTATGTTTGGTCATTAATTTTTGGCGTTGTTAATGTGTATGAATTCAAGTGAATCTTGTTGTTTGGTGACCACCCAGGAATCAGAAGGGGGCTTACATGTTCGGGCGTGTGGATCTCTGTGATTTTGTCCTTGATCACCCGACCATCTCTCGATTTCATGCTGGTACACACTCCTGTTTCCACTTTTTAAATTTATGCTATAATTTCCGTTTTTGCAATGGAAAAAAAGTATAAACTTGCACTAAAGGGTGTCTTTTTTTTTTTTTATGGGGGAGGGGTTTGCAATTTAAGCATGCATGAAACATACGAGAGGACAGTAACGAACCCAGTGGAGCTAAATCAACTAAAACATGTAATGATTTAAGAACTATCTTACACATTCTAGTTATGTTGGTCGCCTAAGGAGCTTGTATTCTTTTTGGTAGAATTTCATTTCTATTAATTCATTGATATGTTTTTGTAGATGGCCCATCATTGTAGCTTATATTGAATTTACTCTGAATCAGACTTGATTTGATGCATGATGATAACTTGTTTCTTAGTATGAGGATCAACTAGCTTGTTGATCAAGTATTTTGTAGCTATTTGATTTTCATTCATCAGCATGCAAGCAATGAACTTGATGAATATTGTGTAAGTATCTTGCTGATTTGATTGATGTTGATGCTATTATTTCACCCAATGTTCCCGATTTTCCAGTACTCCAGTTCAAGAGCAATGGAGATGCTCACCTTTATGATCTGGCTAGTACACATGGGACTTTTATAAACAAGAACCAGGTATTTCATCTCACTGTGATATTCATTCCTAAATTTAAAATTTGTTCATTGCGGATATT
>CAUOFW020002769.1:148048-184233 GCA_963454935.2 Ilex paraguariensis
TTTTTTTTTTTTAGGGGGGGGGGGTTGCAATTTAAGCATGCATGAAACATACGAGAGGACAGTAACGAACCCAGTGGAGCTAAATCAACTAAAACATGTAATGATTTAAGAACTATCTTACACATTCTAGTTATGTTGGTCGCCTAAGGAGCTTGTATTCTTTTTGGTAGAATTTCATTTCTATTAATTCATTGATATGTTTTTGTAGATGGCCCATCATTGTAGCTTATATTGAATTTACTCTGAATCAGACTTGATTTGATGCATGATGATAACTTGTTTCTTAGTATGAGGATCAACTAGCTTGTTGATCAAGTATTTTGTAGCTATTTGATTTTCATTCATCAGCATGCAAGCAATGAACTTGATGAATATTGTGTAAGTATCTTGCTGATTTGATTGATGTTGATGCTATTATTTCACCCAATGTTCCCGATTTTCCAGTACTCCAGTTCAAGAGCAATGGAGATGCTCACCTTTATGATCTGGCTAGTACACATGGGACTTTTATAAACAAGAACCAGGTATTTCATCTCACTGTGATATTCATTCCTAAATTTAAAATTTGTTCATTGCGGATATTTTGTTTGGTTCATTTTATACCCTAAACTCCTTGAAAACTTTTTTATCCCGAAGTCCTTGAACATGCCACGCACTGTCCTGTCCTTGGAAGTACTTGTTTCTACGTGGTATACATTTATGTATGGTTGCATTCCAACGTGGTGATATTATTTGTCCTATGCCTAGTAGGCTGATAACTAATTCATTCATTTGCTTTGTGGGATATAAATGCCCTTTCATAAACTTGCGTAGTCATCTAGTAAGATGATATTAAGTTTGAACATGTTCAAAGAAGTTCTATAACTGCACCGGTTTGGAAATTGATGTGGTTCAATTAAAGTCATCGGTAGGGTAGAGGTAAAGAAAATAAGAATATGGTAGTTTATGGTTTAACAGAATCTTAAGACTATTACTGATGTGGTGAAGGAAAGGTTTCATGCAGTCTATCTCAGATTGTTGGGACATGAAGCCATCGAGTTGGGTTGAGTAATAGTGGGATTTCTCGAAAACAACTTTTTTGTTTGCAATTTTTGTATGCATTGTTGTTGAAGTTGAGCACTAGTTATCCTCCGATGGACTTGTTTGGTGGGACCTCATAAGTCATCTAATGTGGCCTAGTGGTTCTTTTGTTTTTTGACTGTATATGTGCACAGTGTGTTATGCCTCTCAAATTAGCCCCAACTACCAAACCTTAGAAACACGGGTTTGAGTTGAGAGGTTTCCGATGCAATTGCTTTCGGATGATCAGAAAGTAAAACAAGTGATCAGAATGAATGTAGACTTCTATTGTCATGCTGTTTTTTAGAAATCTTTGGATAATGACCCATCAATGACACACATTCACTGTGTGGGTTTCATTTGCATCTCTGGGGTGATTGAATTATGTTTTTAAGTGTGCGAAATCCATACTATGTATTTGAGGTGTAAGCATAGGGCACTCGACACCCTAATGATTGTGCTGGTAGTGAATGTGGTTTAGTTCCAGAATACCATTCCTTGGATGGTATAATCAGGCAATACCAACAGAGCTTTAATGAATTATCAGAAGCATCAGATTTATGGCAAGTTTTGGTAATACAATTTCCCCATAGGCGATGCGCTTTATGTCCTACCCTTTTTTGAGTTGGTGGTTTGACACAGCTAAACATATCAGAAATTTTATCTTGGTTTCAAGTGCATGGAATTAATTATTGTTATGAGGCTTAACTGTTTCAATAGTTTGTGGACATGACCAGTGAATCTGGTCCTTGTGTACCAAAATAGGCTCTGTTTGGGTATGCTGGTATATGTACTTCTCTTTATTAGCATTCTTCCTTTCCCTTACTGAAGTTCTTTTTATTTTTGAGTTTTTTGTTGGTAGATAAATATTGTGTGTACATAGCTACTACAACGAAAGCAAATACTTATGGAAAATGCAAGCAAACTGTTCTTTTTGTACAAATCATATCTGCATTTTTTACACTGTAAAAAGCAATGCAAAACATTATTTTCCTTATGCATTTCCCATTTTCCATTTCTTAGGTGAAGAAAAATGTTTACGTGGACTTGCACGTTGGTGATGTGATTCGATTTGGCCAGTAAGTAACTGCTTTGATTCCTCACACTTTAGCTTTTCCTTATGATCAGTTTGACGAATGTTCAGTTGTATATATACTGTTGGTTGTTTTTGGGTATTGTGTTTTTGTGGAAATTTCTCTGTTCAGGTTGCAGGTGGTGATATTAGATTCATTAAGCTAAGTGCCAAAATATATTGTATATGTATGTCTCTGTAGCATATTAGACTCTCATATTTTGAGGTTGTTATGGCCTATGTAGAAGTAATCTATCATATGCGTCATACCCCATAGCTGGCATCTTTTTGGTATTATATTAACTTATTACTGGATTGAGAAAGTAGCCACAGTGGTCGATAGAAGTTTCTGTAAATTGGATGATCATGCATGCAATATGAGGGACCTTTGCGGTCAATTTGGATTCAGCTCGGAGTTATGTCTCCAAAGTAAGTAAGACAGACAAGAAAGTGCTTCGCTTGGTTGTCCGGTCAGATAACTAATGGATCGGTTAAACATTCCATTTTGGAGCCTGGGTTTCCAGCGCAACTACCGATGGTGATGTATGAACAGTATGGTTATTCTGAATTCTGCACTACTGTACCCCTAACTCAAAGCTAAGAGCTTAACACTAAGGTACCCCTCCTATACAGTACATTAGTTGGGTAGGCTAGGCTTACCATTTCTCGGAGCTAGAAGATTAGCACTACTTTACCCTTAATAAACAATACATTAGTTGGGTAGGCTAGGCTTATTATGCATGGATTATGGGTGCCATATATTATGTGGACATGTGAATATGTGTTTGGCATTTGGCATTGAATGTGTCTGATACTTGAATCTAACAACGCGGGAAACTACTCAATATTTGTGTTTTAATTATTGTTCTTTCATTTCATATGGTGAGATAGTGCTCTTATGTCACTTAGAGTGTTGATTTATCCATGTTATGTAGTTCCTCTTTTTTGTTGAAATGTATGTTATGTAGTTCCTCTGTTATTGATTCTGCTTCAATGATAATATGACCTTTTTGAGGCATTACCTTACCTTGATAGGTTGTGTGGTTGTTACAAAATATCCTTCTTTTAAAGTTCTGTTGGGCATCTTGTTTGACTTGCAATTTCAATAATTTGTATAATATTTGTTGATATGTTCTAATGTTGGAAAAGAATAGAGGTACATGATTGTGTAGAGATGACTGTGCCATCATAACATGTATGATTATAATATTTAGGCTTATTTCTTTTATTGCTTGCCATATGTTTTTGTTACAGTTCATCTCGGCTGTACATATTCCAAGGACCATCTGAGTTGATGCTTCCGGTAAGTCTGCTGACTCATGACTTTTTTTTTTATATTTCTTGTCCTTTTCTTCTTCGAAAAAGCCCTTCACCTTTGTCTTAAACAATCTGTTTAATAGATGTGCATTATTGAACTAGTGAGATAATTCAATGTTCCTGAAGTCAGCAATCATGGAAGTTTACCTTTGAGGCTACTAGGGTGCTTTTGTGACAAGTTATGTCCCATCTATTTCACCATTAACATGTTCTGCATACTTGGTGTTTTCTCTAGGCTCAAGGATACAAATTTTCCATTTTGTAACATTTCAAATATCTATTTTCATAAACTTACTCTTAGACTGCCCTTGGTCACACTCTTGCATGAAAGCAAGTCTGTAGAGAAATGCGAGGAAGACATAGCATAATCAAACTTACGATTGGAAGAATCAAAAGGACGGCTTGGTATCAGTTGAACAAAAGATTTTACACCCAGCTCTTTTTGTGTCCTGTGAGGGGTATTGTAGCTCTCTGTTTGTCATTTCAGTTTGTGGTAAAGAGTTAGTGTTGAGAAGAATCATAAAAATATTAAATATTAAAGTAACACAGCTGTATTTTGTACCAATGCAGGAGAAGAGGATATGTAGTATACTAGTATTGGATACAGTTTGTTTTTTAGTGTACATCTGTGGGTTGTCCTTCATTTTCATCATCGTTATGGTGGTTCCTTTGTACTTGTGCCTGTGAATTTTTTCTCTCTTGAGACTTTATTATGTGGTTTTGTGTTGAAGGAAGGTGACTTGAAGCGTATTAGAAAGTCTAAAATACGAGAAGAGATGCAAGATATGGAAGCTTCACTTCTACGAGCAAAACAGGACGCATCTCTTGCTGATGGGATCTCATGGGGCATGCAAGAGGATGCTATTGAAGAAACTGAGGTTTGCATGGCTTTCTTATCTCTTCCATTAGTGTTTGGAAGCATTCCCAAGTTTGTCGGTATTGAATTTTGTTTATCGACAAAAATTTGGAAGACTTGCTGAAATGCTATCGTGATATTCTTTCACTCACATGACTTGAATTCCATTGCAAATACACAATTGTATCTTCACCTCAAAAACCCATTGGTGGTGGGTCCTTTTAATCAAAATCAGGTCAATTTAGTTAGTTGTAACTCCATTGGTGGCGGATCCTTTTCAAAAAAGCTGATTTCATTATGTTAGTGTAATCCTCTTTCTTTACAAAAAAGAGGAAATGTGCTCCCCTTTTCTCTTTAAGTTAAAGGCTGATTTCGATATATCTTATATTATTTGTTCCTATTTGATAAGAAATCAAAAAGGAAATGCTTTGATAAAGTAAGAAAACCATACAATGTACGGAATGACGATAGGTTTTTCCTCATGGACTTGTTTTTGTTGTACTTGTTATGCTTTTGGAACCCATTTTTTGTTACGGCCTAATCCTTTTCTTCGTGCCGACATGATGTATATATCTTTGACAACTTATCCCCATGTTGTTTAGATACCTAAGTAGTTGTTTTTTTCTGGGCAATTTTCTTTGTTGTATTTTTCTAATTATTCACTTGAATTTGTCTGGTAATGGTTCATGTGGAGGTTCCTTTTTTTTATTTAAAGCTGTTAATCAGATTATCTCTTTGTTAGAAGACAATATGACAAATACAAACTAAAAAATCTCTGTCATATTGTCATCAAATTTTTTTTTTCAAGTGCCGTCTTTAGGAATGCATATCAATCTTTAAGCTTGCTGGTGAGAGAGTATATTAAGTAATCACATTTCATTTTATCCTCTTCAAAAAAAAAAGAAGTAATAATTTCTTTGTCAGGATTTTTGCCTAATATTTTTCTTTCTTGTTTTGATGAGCCATTGAAAGTGGGAGATCTGCTCCTTTACTTCTGAAATGATTTTGGATATTTAGGACGACATCGATGAAATAACGTGGCAAACGTTCAAGGGACAGCTCACAGAGAAGCAGGAAAAAACCCGTGAGAAAGTTATAAAAAGACTTGAAAAGGTAAGTGGGCTTTTTTCCTTCAACTCGTAAAAATTTATTTGAGTCTCTTTAGTGCTATTCATCTTATGTGTTCTACAATTGTATTGAAGCCATTGTTAGGCTCTGGAACTATTTAAACCCTCTCATCAAATTGCACCTGTTCTGTATTTCCCCTCTTGTTATGTTTTCCAAATTTTTTTGGTCAGTAACTCCAATTTCACTTGACATGTTTTCTGCAAGTCACATGTTTTATTTAGTGATCTTTGCAGAACATGCTGCTGGGATTCGTTGTGTCTATAACAAATGTAGAAGGCATGAAACTTTGATAGGGGTGAAAAATGGAATGGTTTTGACTTTTGAGTAGGAGAGAAGTGGATAACTTATAATTCGTGAAAACTGCTTTACCATTGTATCACCTGTTTCCTCACTTGAGTCTATTTCCTGTCACCCTAGTAGTACAAGGTTCATGTTTTGAGTTCCGGTTGAGGCATGTGTGCTTTTGAAGTATTGAGCCGGAAAATTGCTTTATGAAAGCACTCTCTAATTCAGTAGAAAGCCAAGATGAATAAGATTTGAGGCTTGTTGATTGTGTAGCCAATGAGAATGCTGTCTGTAAGGATTAAAACTTCCATGCATAGGATGGTGTGATTGATTATGCTTTATAGGTGGCCTCAGTTGTTTATTATTCTGTTTCCATAATGCTAACATGAAGGTTGGAGAACAATGTTAGAGCCTGAAGGGAATTCAGCAATGTAGTGAATCCAAGAGAAGTGCTTGGGCTGCCGATAATTTACTGATTAGCACTGGGTAGTCTAATAACCACTGTCTCACTAACCTCCTTTGCTTTGTACACTGTTGTCTCTCTGTTTTTGCCACACATTGTATCTTCACTTGTTTTAGCATTCTTCTGGACTTGGGATTCGCCCTAGGGCCTCCATTTGAAGGTGAGAGAAGGTAGATAGATCTTTAAGAGTGTTGGAAATGCCACTATACTATTTTCTGTGGTGCGTAGAAACAAGTATTATTTTGTTGAAGTTGACTAAAATTGTTCTTAAAAATTATGAATATTTGATTCTATTGTAGAATTTGGGAGGTCTTTTTCTAGAAACAGAGTGCTTAGATATTATGTTTACTTCTTGCAGGTGTTTCCTTTAGTAGTACTGTTTACCATCAAATTTCTCCAAAATCTCCTCAAAAAAATGTTTATCTGAGTTACACCCTCTTATAAATGGCCTCTTGTTACTGCATGACATACCTGTAGCCTGATATGCTCTATGATTTTGCTTTTGATTGGAAACTCTAAATTTTAAAGCAGAGTAAGATTAAATTTTTGGAAGGATAACTTGAATTCTGTCTCTGCGAATTTATTATTGCCTTTTGTAGCATATTTGGAGTATGTGCAGACAACATTCTATTGATCAAGTTCTGCAATTACTTTTATAGTGATGCTTTGGGAGCTTCTTACAGCAATGAAAAATTTATGGTCATGCTAGTTAACCAATACTCTTTGTATTTCGACTACAGATTGCTAATATGAAGAAAGAAATAGATGCTATTCGTTCAAAGGATATTGCTCAAGGTGGGTTGACTCAGGGCCAACAAACTCAGATTGCCCGGAATGAACAGCGAATTTCACAGGTACAACATTGATGTGAAAGGGTTTATAATTTGCCACCTCTTCCTGTTGCATTCGGATGCAGTGTAGTTCTTTCCTCATATAAGTCATTTTCTTAATTTTATTTTTTACTTGGCTTAGGTTATGGAGGAGCTTGAAAATTTGGAAGAGACGCTCAATGAAAGTATCCGGGAGAGTATGGGTGCACGTGCTGGAAGGATGTCTCATGGTAAGAAGAAAGGTGCAACAGAAGACGATGAAGAATATTTGAGGTACATAATCAGAAAGTTCGCTATCAAAATATGGGGAAAAACTGTAACAATTGCCATGCATGTTAAAGTCGTGACTAGGTTTACGATTCTTTAATTTTGATTCCATTCACTGGAAAAAATAAAATTCTAGTGCACCTGTATGATCATTTAAATAGAATAGATGCCGACACAAGTTTATAAAAAAAATTATGTGCTTTAGCACTGTATTTTGCATAGCCATATCACTTTCACTTTCTCTTTCTCCCCTTTCTTTCTCAACTGGCCAGTTGATTGACGGTGTTGCTCAAAATATCCAGAGTAATTTTCTTGAACATTACTGAAACTACTAATGTGGCTTCTCTGAATCAAGGATCAAAATGTCGTGTCGACACGTCCGAAACGTCCGAAACGTTTCGGAATTTCAACACTCCGAAACGAAACAGTAGTTGAATCACAAAATTCCAGTGTTTCGGTCGAAACGGTACTGTTTCGGACCGTTTCGANAGGATAACTTGAATTCTGTCTCTGCGAATTTATTATTGCCTTTTGTAGCATATTTGGAGTATGTGCAGACAACATTCTATTGATCAAGTTCTGCAATTACTTTTATAGTGATGCTTTGGGAGCTTCTTACAGCAATGAAAAATTTATGGTCATGCTAGTTAACCAATACTCTTTGTATTTCGACTACAGATTGCTAATATGAAGAAAGAAATAGATGCTATTCGTTCAAAGGATATTGCTCAAGGTGGGTTGACTCAGGGCCAACAAACTCAGATTGCCCGGAATGAACAGCGAATTTCACAGGTACAACATTGATGTGAAAGGGTTTATAATTTGCCACCTCTTCCTGTTGCATTCGGATGCAGTGTAGTTCTTTCCTCATATAAGTCATTTTCTTAATTTTATTTTTTACTTGGCTTAGGTTATGGAGGAGCTTGAAAATTTGGAAGAGACGCTCAATGAAAGTATCCGGGAGAGTATGGGTGCACGTGCTGGAAGGATGTCTCATGGTAAGAAGAAAGGTGCAACAGAAGACGATGAAGAATATTTGAGGTACATAATCAGAAAGTTCGCTATCAAAATATGGGGAAAAACTGTAACAATTGCCATGCATGTTAAAGTCGTGACTAGGTTTACGATTCTTTAATTTTGATTCCATTCACTGGAAAAAATAAAATTCTAGTGCACCTGTATGATCATTTAAATAGAATAGATGCCGACACAAGTTTATAAAAAAAATTATGTGCTTTAGCACTGTATTTTGCATAGCCATATCACTTTCACTTTCTCTTTCTCCCCTTTCTTTCTCAACTGGCCAGTTGATTGACGGTGTTGCTCAAAATATCCAGAGTAATTTTCTTGAACATTACTGAAACTACTAATGTGGCTTCTCTGAATCAAGGATCAAAATGTCGTGTCGACACGTCCGAAACGTCCGAAACGTTTCGGAANTTTTTTATAGGTACCATACCCTAATGTGTTTTTACTGAAAAAGGTGATCAAAATTTAGGAGTGTTAAAACATAATTCAACTTGTTAACATGATATGATATGTTCAAATCATTTATTTCATAAACAATTAGATTTTACACGACACAATTAATACATGAATCAAGTATGAGTGAAACCAATTAAACAAATACAATGCACGACTTCAGTATATATTGGTTATACACAATCTATACACAACATAAACCCGATATAAAACAATTCGTTAGACACAAATTAATAAATAAATTAAATATAAATAAAATATTTTTTACACAAATCCCCTAAGATCTAACCCGATTAACAAGCTCATCCAAACCATGTTGTTGGCAATAGCCTTGCTTTCTTGTGTGAAAGCTTGAAAATAAAAGCAAATTTGATTACAAACAATGTTTTTTGAATAACCTCATTTTTTTCTTCTTGAAACAGCATTAAAAACAAATCTGCTAATTGCAAATATACAATTTATAGATACATGGTAACTAAACCAAGTGGTCCACAAAACGAGGATAAATTTCTGGCACTGCTTATATACAAGTATTGATACAAAAGCTGCAATTATGTCACCCATGGGAGAGTCGATTGCAATTCTGCATGTACTTCAGCGCAGTAAACCTTCAAGGAGTTTTGCTGCTTTTGGCATATATCCCCTATCAAAACACTTGGTTGATGTGGAATTCAATAACTCGTAACGATTGGCAAAGATAATCTTCTAAAATTAAGACATGATTTGTCGATGAGCTATGGTTGGTATTGGGTAATCTCAAGTTATCAACCACCACCTGGGAGGTTCTTGATCAATGAATCTTGTTCATAAAAAGCTTCTACCTAATCCCAAAGTAAACACATGCACCCATGTATAACTTTTTTGCTGATCAAGAGAACCCGAAGCTTGGAGTTGAAGAATCTACCGATTAGATTTGTACCTTGGACAGGCTTTTCATGCAGGAAGGTACAGAAGACCATGACTAGAATGCCTAGCATATCAGGGGTACAAGCACCATTCCTCTGTCTCTTACCTTGCCCATTGAAGGAAGCAGCTCGAAACAGCAGAGGGGGGGAAGCATGTGTAATGACAGTGTCACTGTAAAGCAAGAGGAAGAGTTACCTTTTGAATCCATTCNGTCTCTTACCTTGCCCATTGAAGGAAGCAGCTCGAAACAGCAGAGGGGGGGAAGCGTGTGTAATGACAGTGTCACTGTAAAGCAAGAGGAAGAGTTACCTTTTGAATCCATTCAGTTGAAGAAATAGTCTGACTCGAGAACATCTCCCAGATCAAAGTCTCCCCTTTCTGGCAAGGGTGGGAAAGTCAATGAGGGGAAAGACTTCTGAAAGCTCTCCAACAGCTATTCACAAAGGAAGAACGATCAGATCGACTAGGATAACAAGATAACAAAAGTTTTAGATGTTCACTCAACGCTAAAGTTGAATTTTCGAGAGCATAACATCCCTACTCCCAGATCACAAGTCAAATAGTGGTCTCTAATCATTGCTTTAAGTATTGATCGCTTAGAAGAGCACACATGTATGTGCATATTTTGAAAATGGAAATGGACNATTTAGATGTTCACTCAACGCTAAAGTTGAATTTTCGAGAGCATAACATCCCTACTCCCAGATCGCAAGTCAAATAGTGGTCTCTAATCATTGCTTGAACTATTGATCGCTTAGAAGAGCACACATGTATGTGCATATTTTGAAAATGGAAATGGACTTTGAACCAGGGACCATAGAAGAAGTCCAAAAATGCATTTAACTTTACTGTTATAATGATGTCAATATACACAATGAAGAATTTCNCTTAACTTTACTGTTATAATAAAGTCAATATACACAATGAAGAATTTCTATCAACTTAAATATTCTTCTTTATTTCATTAAAATGCACCTATTTGATTACCGAAGAAAATATGACAAACGTATAACAAGGTAATANTTTAACTTTACTGTTATAATGATGTCAATATACACAATGAAGAATTTCTATCAACTTAAATATTCTTCTTTATTTCAATAAAATGCACCTATTTGATTACCGAAGAAAATATGACAAACGTATAACAAGGTAATATCGATTAAGCTGGTTTCGTTGAACTTCTAATTTAAACGCCAGTTTATTCATGATATTTGGCCAAAAAACACTGATCTTAAAGTCATAACAAGCATTCCAAAAAAGAAGATAGTCCAGATACCATACATTCTCCAGTATTGGTGTTTCATAGAGTTCCACAAACTTCTCTCTTAGTAACCTGTTCATTTCATCGACATCACAGGCATGTGTCCAATAAGAATCATGAACACCTGTGATTGTATGAAGTATATGTTAATTTAGAAGTCGACAAAACAGAAATGCAATGACACATGGGATATAGTGGTGTGGATTGTGAAACAAAAGGAAACAACTAAAAGAACCTGCAAAGTTTAAGCCTGCTTTTTTGCAGGCCACTGCAGTCATCATCATATGCGAACCATCAAGGGAGTGGACAAAATTTGGTGGAAAAGCTGTTCTCTGCCTCTTGACCATGACCTAGAATGGACAAAGAACAATCAAGATAGAGATTTTGGGTCCGCAAACAATTTAACCTTGAAAGAGATTTGTAACGACCAGATGAACAGGAAAACTGAAAGAATCGAGTTAGTCAGAGACAAGGTTGGCCTAAATTTTAATTCACTCTACAGGTTGTCAGACCAAGTTCTGGTTCATTTCCTAATGTGAGAATCCTACTAAAAAATCTGTAGACTGATGTGTCCTCAGGACAAAAGGAGTGCCCTCACATGTCTCCGTCAGGGTTCTTAACTACCAGTTGGATGATTAACACGCCAAATTATGTTAGTTCAGAGATCCCCTTAATATCCTATACTTGTCTCAAATTACAATAAAACATCATATGGTAGCTGCCCAAGGAATGGATGGGATAAATGTTGTGATTTGAGGATAACGGGTTTATATCTTGTGGGGGTGCAACTCGGGCGGGTTGGACAATCAACCCTAGCCCAACCCTAGGTATATAATCTTCAACTCTAACCCTACCTCGGGTTGGGAAACTCAACTCGAGGATTGCNGTTATTTCTTGTGGGGGTGCAACTCGGGCGGGTTGGATAATCAACCCTAGCCCAACCTTAGGTATATAATCTTCAACCCTAACCCTAACCCTAACCTTACCTCGGGTTGGGGAACTCAACTTGAGCATTGCCCGAGTTTAATTCGGCGCGGGCTCGGGTTGATGATTTCGGGTTACTTTACGGGTTCAATTCGGATAGAGCTCAAAATAGGCTTGCTGTTCTAAACCTAATACATATATTACATAATATTCACTTAAATTAACAACCNTCTAACCCTACCTCGGGTTGGGAAACTCAACTCGAGGATTGCCCGAGTTTAATTCGGCGCGGGCTCGGGTTGATGATTTCGAGTTACTTTACGGGTTCAATTCGGGTAGAGCTCAAAATAGGCCTGCTGTTCTAAACCTAATACATATATTACATAATATTCACTTAAATTAACAACCAATAACTTCAATCAAGTTTTTAACGAGAGAGGCTGAGAGAACGAGAGAGGCAAAGAGAACGATAGAACAAAAATGAAAAACCAGTGCTAATGCTTTATATATATATATATATATATATATAAATTTTTTTTTAATTTTTCGGGTTTGGGTTGAACTCAGATTAACAAGACCTTAACCCGAGCCCAACTCAAATTGAATTCAGGTTGGAGTTTTTTGACCCAAGCCCAACCCAAGTATTAAAAATCCTTGCCCAAACCTTAATTTTTTCGGGTTGGGCTCAGGTTGAAATCGGGTTGCCCAACTCAAGTTGCACCCCTAATTTCTTGTCGCGTCTTCTAGAGAAACCCATCTGTAGAACATATAGAGTGAAAGGTGTTAAGAGAGCTTGTATCACATTTAAGACCACCCAAGGTTGGTTGGGTTCACTCCACTCATTGCCAATTGGTTTTGAGTTGGATACTCTAATATGGTATCAGAGTTGGGCCTTAAGAGGTCAGTGGACCAATTCTCTTACTCATTTGAATTTTCTGGTATGCATGATTGTTCGTTTCTTTGTTGACCCCATGTGCAAGACTGGGTCCAATGTGGGGGAGGGTCTTAAGAGAGCTTGTATCCCACATTGAATAATTAGAACCCCCTAAGATTGGTTTATATACTTGAGGGGTCACTCCACTCATTGCCAATTGGTTTTAAATTGGATGCTCTAACAAAAAGTAGCAAAGTAAGATGTTGTGATCCAAGGATACCTCTGGTTTATCCATTGTCTCATCTTACTAAGAAACAAATCTGTCCCAGATAGGGTGTATGCGATTCAAAACAGACATACACACCAGTGGATTGGAAAGTGGGTAGAATCACCTTTTCAGTTTCCCGCTGCAGAGTTAACACCTGAAGAGAGGTCTTGACCTGCATCAAAATCAACACAATGAATTTTCACTCATAACAGAATTATAAATCATATAATATGAGAAACCTGTACAACACTCACAAGGTGCCTTCCTATTTTGCGGTAAGGCTGTACAACAGGAAGTCCAAGCGGAGTTGTCCATCGCACTGGCTGATTTTCGGTTGCAATTATCTGTCCAAGCCTTCATAAATAAGTATCCATCAAGGAGCAAGATGCAAGAAAACTCATGTACATGTAGAACTTTGGCAACAATTTGCTGATGAAAACGTAAGCTATATATATATATGAACATTCAATAAAAAAGCGCATGTACATGTAGACCTCAGGCAACAATTTGCCGATGAAAGCGTAAGCTATATATATATATATGAACATTCAACAAAAAAGCACCAACATCACAAACCCAAGCTCAAACAGGGATACACTCGAAAACAAAATTCTCCTGGACTCTATAGAAGTGTCTAAAGGCCTCAAGAAAACTTCATATATGCAAAAGAAAAGAAGAATCAACATAAACAATTTGAGCTGATAAATGGAAAGCTTAGCTCCCTCAACAAATCTTCTACTCCACTATTTCCAATTGTGGACTTCCAAGCAAAGAGGTGCACATCCCATTTTCTCCAAAGCTACTTCTGAACATCGCATCCTCTCCAACAACTAAGAAGAGCCTCAACCAACTTAGGTTATCCGAAAGCACACCAGAAAAGACAAAAGAAATGACACAATCCTTGAGCCACTTCACAGTGTAATAGCAAATGATTTACCGATTGCCCAGGCTTTCTTACACCTACAACACCAGCCCACAAGAATCTTCCCCCTCTTCCTAAAGTTATCAGCCGTCAAAATGGCTTCTAATAGAGCTGTCCACACAAAGAAGTCCAACTTTATGGACGTCTTAGTCCTACAAATGTCTGTACAAAGACAGTCCCCAATGAGTTGATTGTTGAATAAAAAGACTTCACCGAAAAAGCCCCATTGATCTCATGCTTCCAACTGAGAGATCAGCTCCTACCCTGACAACCCATGTTATAGAGACATCCAATGTAAGCATACATCTCCTCTGGCTAACAGCTTCGGACAGCTCGCAAAAATAGGATGCCACAATCTTCTAGGAACCAAAACCAAAACAAGCTCTGATACTATGGCTTCTTGGTTAATAGCTAGGAAGCATGGATACAGACATGAATGTCGTATTCGATACGATACAGACATGGAAAAACGACAAAATTTCAAAATTTCAAAATATTGGACATGGGTACAGTAAGGATATAGTTAATTAAAATAATATTATATATTTTTTATATAAATAACATTAATAATTTGATCTAAAAATCATTGAATAGTTAGTTAATATTGGACAATGGGATAATATTAAATTGGGCAGTGGACTAATATATTAGAATTGGACAGTGGGCTAACACCAAATTTGAATGTGGGCTTACACCAAAGTGGACTGTGGGTTAATTTATTTAACTAATAAATGAATTATACCAACCAAAAAAAAAATATTAAAAGAAGAAGAACGTGGCTCTATTTTTTTTTTTTGCTTGTATCGTGTGTTCATGTCTCTATTCAATCGAGAGCAAGAGATAGAGAGAGAAGAAAAAGAAACCTAGAATAGCAGACATGATCTCAAGAAGCAGGATGAGAGAGGAAGAAGAAGAAGGCAGATCCAGTATGTCCCTTTGCCTCTCCTTCTCTATTCTCTGTCGACATAACAAAATTTCCTTTTTTTTTTCTTTTCTATTTTCAACCCCATATCCCTTGGTATCCCATTGTATCCGAGTTGTATCCGGCAACAAAAAATCTCTATTCACTGTTCAGGACACCTGTAGAAGTGTCGGACATGTGTCTGACCGTGTCCCACAGGTATCCATGTCGGTCATGTCCGACATCGCCACGTCGACCTCCCGCCGAGTATTTGTGTTTCCTAGATTAATAGTAATCTGAACTTGAGAATGAAAATTATCCCCGAGGATTGATAACCACTAACAAATCTGGCCAAACTCTCAGACTTCCATAGTGATATGCTTTCAGAGCTGTTACCCACCACAAGACTAGATTTCCACAACCCAACACAATGAGGAGCTCCAATCCTTTTTAACTCTTTAAGTACACCATCTACCTTGATCACCCCAAACACCCTATCCAACACCTTTATCCACAAAGCTCCCCCTGAGAATACCTCCCAAAACCATTTGCCAAATGGAGCTTGATTGAAAGTGTAAGGTCAATGTGTAACACAAAACAGACCCATATTTGAAGGGACTTTACAAGTGTTAAGAATAGTAGGGGAGTATGTGTAAATTATTAATACGAAGAGGGTGTATGTGTAATTCTTATTATTGTAAGTTAACTATAAATATAAGTGATGTATGAGAGCTAGATTAAGTTATTTTAACCTCTCTCTGTTTCTCCCTAAATATTGTCTCTAATATTATGTCAATTTTTTAAACTTAACATGATATCAGAACCTAATATTACAATCATAAATATATATTCTGAATAATTAATCTTCTGTTGTGGTGTTGTTGTGGTGTGGTCTGTAGTTGTCTCTGTGTTCGCCGAAGTTCGACTGTGTTNTGGAAAAATGACATAATTTCAAAATTTCAAAATATTGGACACGGGTACAGTAAGGATATAGTTAATTAAAATAATATTATATATTTTTTATATAAATAACATTAATAATTTGACCTAAAAATCATTGAATAGTTAGTTAATATTGGACAATGGGATAATATTAAATTGGGCAGTGGACTAATATATTAGAATTGGACAGTGGGCTAACACCAAATTTGAATGTGGGCTTACACCAAAGTGGACTGTGGGTTAATTTATTTAACTAATAAATGAATTATACCAACCAAAAAAAAAATATTAAAAGAAGAAGAACGTGGCTCTATTTTTTTTTTTTGCTTGTATCGTGTGTTCATGTCTCTATTCAATCGAGAGCAAGAGATAGAGAGAGAAGAAAAAGAAACCTAGAACAGCAAACATGATCTCAAGAAGCAGGATGAGAGAGGAAGAAGAAGAAGGCAAATCCAGTATGTCCCTTTGCCTCTCCTTCTCTATTCTCTGTCGACATAACAAAATTTCCTTTTTTTTTTCTTTTCTATTTTCAACCTCATATCCCTTGGTATCCCATTGTATCCGAGTCGTATCCGGCAACAAAAAATCTCTATTCACTGTTCAGGACACCTGTAGAAGTGTCGGACATGTGTCTGACCGTGTCCCACACGTATCCATGTCAGTCGTGTCCGACATCGCCACGTCGACCTCCCGCCGAGTATCTGTGTTTCGTAGATTAATAGTAATCTGAACTTGAGAATGAAAATTATCCCCGAGGATTGATGACCACTAACAAATCTGGCCAAACTCTCAGACTTCCATAGTGACATGCTTTCAGAGCTGTTACCCACCACAAGACTAGATTTCCACAACCCAACACAATGAGGAGCTCCAATCCTTTTTAACTCTTTAAGTACACCATCTGCCTTGATCACCCCAAACACCCTATCCAACACCTTTATCCACAAAGCTCCCCCTGAGAATACCTCCCAAAACCATTTGCCAAATGGAGCTTGATTGAAAGTGTAAGGTCAATGTGTAACACAAAACAGACCCATATTTGAAGGGACTTTACAAGTGTTAAGAATAGTAGGGGAGTATGTGTAAATTATTAATACGAAGAGGGTGTATGTGTAATTCTTATTATTGTAAGTTAACTATAAATATAAGTGATGTATGAGAGCTAGATTAAGTTATTTTAACCTCTCTCTGTTTCTCCCTAAATATTGTCTCTAATATTATGTCAATTTTTTAAACTTAACATGATATCAGAACCTAATATTACAATCATAAATATATATTCTGAATAATTAATCTTCTGTTGTGGTGTTGTTGTGGTGTGGTCTGTAGTTGTCTCTGTGTTCGCCGAAGTTCGACTGTGTTTGCCGAAGCTTGGTTGTGGTCTGTTGTTTGTTGTGGTGAAGAGGCGCAGTCGAAGGATCTTTGTGATGGTGGTGTGACTGTGGTGGTGTGTCACAGTTCTCGTCTGTGTGTGGTGCCGTCTATGGGGGTGGTGGTCTATTGTTTGTATGTGGCGCCGTCAAAGACCAGAGGAAATTTTCTCTGGGAACCCTAATCTCAATGAAGGAGAAGGGGTCCAACGGGTTGGGTTGGATCGGGTCAAGTCCATTAACTTAAATTATTTTAAGTCTAAGTTCAACCCACGGTTCAACCCAGACTTGGTCCAACTTAAGACCAGTCCGGTCTAGTTCAGTGATTCAGGAGGATAAACCGGCCCGGTTCTGTGATCTAGCAGTTAAAACTGGCCCGGTTCAGCAATCCAGAGGGCTCAAACAACCCGGTTCAGTGCTTCAGTCCTTATTTCCAACTCGGTTCAGTGGTTCAGCCCCTATTTCTAGCCCNCGGAAAAACGACAAAATTTCAAAATTTCAAAATATTGGACATGGGTACAGTAAGGATATAGTTAATTAAAATAATATTATATATTTTTTATATAAATAACATTAATAATTTGATCTAAAAATCATTGAATAGTTAGTTAATATTGGACAATGGGTTAATATTAAATTGGGCAGTGGACTAATATATTAGAATTGGACAGTGGGCTAACACCAAATTTGAATGTGGGCTTACACCAAAGTGGACTGTGNATTCCGCATTGCAATACTTCTTATTTGCTATTTGTTACACTATTATGGAACCCAAGCAAAATATCACTCCATCTTTGCCTCCTACTCTTATCAATGGTCCCATGACTTCTGTTAAACTCAATGGGACTAATTACACTTTATGGTCCCGATCTGTTCAAGTTTTTCTTCGAAGTAAAGGATTTAAGAAATATTTGGTGAATTCTAAACCGAAGGAAGACACTTCTGGGTATGATCAGTGGGAANCAAATTTGAATGTGGGCTTACACCAAAGTGGACTGTGGGTTAATTTATTTAACTAATAAATGAATTATACCAACCAAAAAAAAAATATTAAAAGAAGAAGAACGTGGCTCTATTTTTTTTTTTTGCTTGTATCGTGTGTTCATGTCTCTATTCAATCGAGAGCAAGAGATAGAGAGAGAAGAAAAAGAAACCTAGAACAGCAAACATGATCTCAAGAAGCAGGATGAGAGAGGAAGAAGAAGAAGGCAAATCCAGTATGTCCCTTTGCCTCTCCTTCTCTATTCTCTGTCGACATAACAAAATTTCCTTTTTTTTTTCTTTTCTATTTTCAACCCCATATCCCTTGGTATCCCATTGTATCCGAGTTGTATCCGGCAACAAAAAATCTCTATTCACTGTTCAGGACACCTGTAGAAGTGTCGGACATGTGTCTGACCGTGTCCCACAGGTATCCATGTCGGTCATGTCCGACATCGCCACGTCGACCTCCCGCCGAGTATTTGTGTTTCCTAGATTAATAGTAATCTGAACTTGAGAATGAAAATTATCCCCGAGGATTGATAACCACTAACAAATCTGGCCAAACTCTCAGACTTCCATAGTGATATGCTTTCAGAGCTGTTACCCACCACAAGACTAGATTTCCACAACCCAACACAATGAGGAGCTCCAATCCTTTTTAACTCTTTAAGTACACCATCTACCTTGATCACCCCAAACACCCTATCCAACACCTTTATCCACAAAGCTCCCCCTGAGAATACCTCCCAAAACCATTTGCCAAATGGAGCTTGATTGAAAGTGTAAGGTCAATGTGTAACACAAAACAGACCCATATTTGAAGGGACTTTACAAGTGTTAAGAATAGTAGGGGAGTATGTGTAAATTGTTAATACGAAGAGGGTGTATGTGTAATTCTTATTATTGTAAGTTAACTATAAATATAAGCGATGTATGAGAGCTAGATTAAGTTATTTTAACCTCTCTCTGTTTCTCCCTAAATATTGTCTCTAATATTATGTCAATTTTTTAAACTTAACATGATATCAGAACCTAATATTACAATCATAAATATATATTCTGAATAATTAATCTTCTGTTGTGGTGTTGTTGTGGTGTGGTCTGTAGTTGTCTCTGTGTTCGCCGAAGTTCGACTGTGTTTGCCGAAGCTTGGTTGTGGTCTGTTGTTTGTTGTGGTGAAGAGGCGCAGTCGAAGGATCTTTGTGATGGTGGTGTGACTGTGGTGGTGTGTCACAGTTCTCGTCTGTGTGTGGTGCCGTCTATGGGGGTGGTGGTCTATTGTTTGTATGTGGCGCCGTCAAAGACCAGAGGAAATTTTCTCTGGGAACCCTAATCTCAATGAAGGAGAAGGGGTCCAACGGGTTGGGTTGGATCGGGTCAAGTCCATTAACTTAAATTATTTTAAGTCTAAGTTCAACCCACGGTTCAACCCAGACTTGGTCCAACTTAAGACCAGTCCGGTCTAGTTCAGTGATTCAGGAGGATAAACCGGCCCGGTTCTGTGATCTAGCAGTTAAAACTGGCCCGGTTCAGCAATCCAGAGGGCTCAAACAACCCGGTTCAGTGCTTCAGTCCTTATTTCCAACTCGGTTCAGTGGTTCAGCCCCTATTTCTAGCCCGGTTCAGCCCTCCAGTCCCTATTTCCAACCCGGTTCAGTGGTCCAGTCACTATTTCTAGCCCGATTCAGCCCTCCAACAAGTCCAACTAGTCCGGTTCAGTGATCCAGCTCTTATTTCCATCTCGATTCCGCATTGCAATACTTCTTATTTGCTATTTGTTACACTATTATGGAACCCAAGCAAAATATCACTCCATCTTTGCCTCCTACTCTTATCAATGGTCCCATGACTTCTGTTAAACTCAATGGGACTAATTACACTTTATGGTCCCGATCTGTTCAAGTTTTTCTTCGAAGTAAAGGATTTAAGAAATATTTGGTGAATTCTAAACCGAAGGAAGACACTTCTGGGTATGATCAGTGGGAACAAGAGGATGCTCAGATTATTTTTTTATTGTTGAATAGCATTGAGCCTAGTATTAACACTTCTCTACTCTATCTTGATACTACCAAAGAGATATGGGATCACTTGGCTACTATGTATTTTGGTTCAGGTAATTTTACCCGTGCGTATGAGGTGTGCAAGGAGTACTTTCAGTTGGAGCACGGTACTCTGAGTCCTGCAGATTATTACTCCCATGTTCAGGGAGTTTGTGAGGAGATGAAGACTTATCATCCTTTTACTATTGATGTAGCAGTTTGGCAGAAGCAACATAAGGACCTAAATGTTGTTAGATTTTTGGTAAGATTGAAACCTGAATATGAGACTATTCATTCTCAAATTTTGGGTGGTTCTAGTCTTCCATCACTACTCGAGGTTTTCTCTCGTTTACAACGTGCTACATTGTCTTCTCCTTCAGGCATTGATCATGGTGTCTCCACTGATTGCTCAGCTCTTGTGGGTCCTAGTAGCCACACTGATGGTCATCGAGGTGGACGTGATGGTCGAGGAGGTCGTACGGGTGGTCGTGGGGGCCGTAGTGGACCACGTTCCTGTACTCATTGTGGTCGTGGAGGGNCGTATCCATGTCAGTCGTGTCCGACATCGCCACGTCGACCTCCCGCCGAGTATCTGTGTTTCGTAGATTAATAGTAATCTGAACTTGAGAATGAAAATTATCCCCGAGGATTGATGACCACTAACAAATCTGGCCAAACTCTCAGACTTCCATAGTGACATGCTTTCAGAGCTGTTACCCACCACAAGACTAGATTTCCACAACCCAACACAATGAGGAGCTCCAATCCTTTTTAACTCTTTAAGTACACCATCTGCCTTGATCACCCCAAACACCCTATCCAACACCTTTATCCACAAAGCTCCCCCTGAGAATACCTCCCAAAACCATTTGCCAAATGGAGCTTGATTGAAAGTGTAAGGTCAATGTGTAACACAAAACAGACCCATATTTGAAGGGACTTTACAAGTGTTAAGAATAGTAGGGGAGTATGTGTAAATTATTAATACGAAGAGGGTGTATGTGTAATTCTTATTATTGTAAGTTAACTATAAATATAAGTGATGTATGAGAGCTAGATTAAGTTATTTTAACCTCTCTCTGTTTCTCCCTAAATATTGTCTCTAATATTATGTCAATTTTTTAAACTTAACATGATATCAGAACCTAATATTACAATCATAAATATATATTCTGAATAATTAATCTTCTGTTGTGGTGTTGTTGTGGTGTGGTCTGTAGTTGTCTCTGTGTTCGCCGAAGTTCGACTGTGTTTGCCGAAGCTTGGTTGTGGTCTGTTGTTTGTTGTGGTGAAGAGGCGCAGTCGAAGGATCTTTGTGATGGTGGTGTGACTGTGGTGGTGTGTCACAGTTCTCGTCTGTGTGTGGTGCCGTCTATGGGGGTGGTGGTCTATTGTTTGTATGTGGCGCCGTCAAAGACCAGAGGAAATTTTCTCTGGGAACCCTAATCTCAATGAAGGAGAAGGGGTCCAACGGGTTGGGTTGGATCGGGTCAAGTCCATTAACTTAAATTATTTTAAGTCTAAGTTCAACCCACGGTTCAACCCAGACTTGGTCCAACTTAAGACCAGTCCGGTCTAGTTCAGTGATTCAGGAGGATAAACCGGCCCGGTTCTGTGATCTAGCAGTTAAAACTGGCCCGGTTCAGCAATCCAGAGGGCTCAAACAACCCGGTTCAGTGCTTCAGTCCTTATTTCCAACTCGGTTCAGTGGTTCAGCCCCTATTTCTAGCCCGGTTCAGCCCTCCAGTCCCTATTTCCAACCCGGTTCAGTGGTCCAGTCACTATTTCTAGCCCGATTCAGCCCTCCAACAAGTCCAACTAGTCCGGTTCAGTGATCCAGCTCTTATTTCCATCTCGATTCCGCATTGCAATACTTCTTATTTGCTATTTGTTACACTATTATGGAACCCAAGCAAAATATCACTCCATCTTTGCCTCCTACTCTTATCAATGGTCCCATGACTTCTGTTAAACTCAATGGGACTAATTACACTTTATGGTCCCGATCTGTTCAAGTTTTTCTTCGAAGTAAAGGATTTAAGAAATATTTGGTGAATTCTAAACCGAAGGAAGACACTTCTGGGTATGATCAGTGGGAACAAGAGGATGCTCAGATTATTTTTTTATTGTTGAATAGCATTGAGCCTAGTATTAACACTTCTCTACTCTATCTTGATACTACCAAAGAGATATGGGATCACTTGGCTACTATGTATTTTGGTTCAGGTAATTTTACCCGTGCGTATGAGGTGTGCAAGGAGTACTTTCGGTTGGAGCACGGTACTCTGAGTCCTGCAGATTATTACTCCCATGTTCAGGGAGTTTGTGAGGAGATGAAGACTTATCATCCTTTTACTATTGATGTAGCAGTTTGGCAGAAGCAACATAAGGACCTAAATGTTGTTAGATTTTTGGTAAGATTGAAACCTGAATATGAGACTATTCATTCTCAAATTTTGGGTGGTTCTAGTCTTCCATCACTACTCGAGGTTTTCTCTCGTTTACAACGTGCTACATTGTCTTCTCCTTCAGGCATTGATCATGGTGTCTCCACTGATTGCTCAGCTCTTGTGGGTCCTAGTAGCCACACTGATGGTCATCGAGGTGGACGTGATGGTCGAGGAGGTCGTACGGGTGGTCGTGGGGGCCGTAGTGGACCACGTTCCTGTACTCATTGTGGTCGTGGAGGGCATACTGTTGATTTCTGTTGGGATTTACATGGAAAACCTTCTGGTACTGTGAATCAAGTTTCTTATCAGGATGACACTTCTGTTGTGGCTTCCATACTTCGGTCAGCTCCACTAGACACTGGGTCGATTACTATTATACGAGAAGAGTATGCTTAGTTCCTGTCCCAGGAACAGGCTGTTCCATCTCCCTCCACTGTTACTTTTGCTCAGTCAGGTACTACTTCCACTTGTTTGTTGTCCTCCACTCGCAGTTCTTGAATCATAGACTCTGCGCCTCTGACCACATGACTGGCGCGTCAGATGTTTTTTCTACTTATCAGTCTGCTAGTTCCACACGTAGTGTTACTCTTGCTAGTGGTACTTGTTCTAAAGTTTCAGGTATGAGGACTACTCACTTGAGTCCTGATATGTCTCTATCTTCTGTATTATTTGTTCCTCAGTTTTCTTTTAATTTAATTTTCATTAGTAAGATTACCCGTTCTCTCAATTGTTTTATAACCTTTTATCCCTCTTATTGTATCTTTCAGGATCTCAAGACGAAGAGGAAGATTGGTACGGGACATGAAACTGGTGGCCTATATTTCCTTGACTTTGAATCACCTACCCGAGCTCTGCAGACCTCATTGTCTTCTTTTCAATGGCATTGTCGTCTTGGACATCTNGCTTGGTTGTGGTCTGTTGTTTGTTGTGGTGAAGAGGCGCAGTCGAAGGATCTTTGTGATGGTGGTGTGACTGTGGTGGTGTGTCACAGTTCTCGTCTGTGTGTGGTGCCGTCTATGGGGGTGGTGGTCTATTGTTTGTATGTGGCGCCGTCAAAGACCAGAGGAAATTTTCTCTGGGAACCCTAATCTCAATGAAGGAGAAGGGGTCCAACGGGTTGGGTTGGATCGGGTCAAGTCCATTAACTTAAATTATTTTAAGTCTAAGTTCAACCCACGGTTCAACCCAGACTTGGTCCAACTTAAGACCAGTCCGGTCTAGTTCAGTGATTCAGGAGGATAAACCGGCCCGGTTCTGTGATCTAGCAGTTAAAACTGGCCCGGTTCAGCAATCCAGAGGGCTCAAACAACCCGGTTCAGTGCTTCAGTCCTTATTTCCAACTCGGTTCAGTGGTTCAGCCCCTATTTCTAGCCCGGTTCAGCCCTCCAGTCCCTATTTCCAACCCGGTTCAGTGGTCCAGTCACTATTTCTAGCCCGATTCAGCCCTCCAACAAGTCCAACTAGTCCGGTTCAGTGATCCAGCTCTTATTTCCATCTCGATTCCGCATTGCAATACTTCTTATTTGCTATTTGTTACACTATTATGGAACCCAAGCAAAATATCACTCCATCTTTGCCTCCTACTCTTATCAATGGTCCCATGACTTCTGTTAAACTCAATGGGACTAATTACACTTTATGGTCCCGATCTGTTCAAGTTTTTCTTCGAAGTAAAGGATTTAAGAAATATTTGGTGAATTCTAAACCGAAGGAAGACACTTCTGGGTATGATCAGTGGGAACAAGAGGATGCTCAGATTATTTTTTTATTGTTGAATAGCATTGAGCCTAGTATTAACACTTCTCTACTCTATCTTGATACTACCAAAGAGATATGGGATCACTTGGCTACTATGTATTTTGGTTCAGGTAATTTTACCCGTGCGTATGAGGTGTGCAAGGAGTACTTTCGGTTGGAGCACGGTACTCTGAGTCCTGCAGATTATTACTCCCATGTTCAGGGAGTTTGTGAGGAGATGAAGACTTATCATCCTTTTACTATTGATGTAGCAGTTTGGCAGAAGCAACATAAGGACCTAAATGTTGTTAGATTTTTGGTAAGATTGAAACCTGAATATGAGGCTATTCATTCTCAAATTTTGGGTGGTTCTAATCTTCCATCACTACTCGAGGTTTTCTCTCGTTTTCAACGTGCTACATTGTCTTCTCCTTCAGGCATTGATCATGGTGTCTCCACTGATTGCTTAGCTCTTGTGGGTCCTAGTAGCCACAGTGATGGTCATCGAGGTGGACGTGATGGTCGAGGAGGTCGTACAGGTGGTCGTGGGGGCCGTAGTGGACCACGTTCCTGTACTCATTGTGGTCGTGGAGGGCATACTGTTGATTTCTGTTGGGATTTACATGAAAAACCTTCTGGTACTGTGAATCAAGTTTCTTATCAAGATGACACCTCTGTTGTGGCTTCCATACTTCGGTCAGCTCCACTAGACGCTGGGTCGATTACTATTATACGAGAAGAGTATGCTTAGTTCCTGTCCCAGGAACAGGCTGTTCCATCTCCCTCCATTGTTACTTTTGCTCAGTCAGGTACAACTTCCACTTGTTTGTTGTCCTCCACTCGCAGTTCTTGGATCATAGACTCTGGCGCCTCTGACCACATGACTGGTACGTCAGATGTTTTTTCTACTTATCAGTCTGCTACTTCCACACGTAGTGTTACTCTTGCTAATGGTTCTTGTTCTAAAGTTTCAGGTATGAGGACTACTCACTTGAGTCTTGATATGTCTCTATCTTCCGTATTATTTGTTCCTCAATTTTTTTTTAATTTAATTTTCATTAGCAAGATTACCCGTTCTCTCAATTGTTTTGTAACCTTTTATCCCTCTTATTGTATCTTTTAGGATCTCAAGACGAAGAGGAAGATTGGTACGGGGCATGAAGCTGGTGGCCTATATTTCCTTGACTTTGAATCACCTACCCGAGCTCTACAGACCCCATTGTCTTCTTTTCAATGGCATTGTCGTCTTGGACATCCCTCTCTCCAGAATCTGAAACGCCAAGTTCCCAGTCTTAGTTATGTGTTGTTTTTGTCTTGTGAAGCTTGTCAACTTAGTAAGCATCACCGTGTGTCATTTCAGTTTAGAGTCAATAATCGTGTGTCTAGTCCATTTGAATTAGTTCATTCTGATGTATGGGGTCCAATAAAGAATATTTCATCTAATAAATATCCTTATTTTGTGACATTTGTGGATGACTATTCTCGTGTGACTTGGTTGTTTTTGATGAAAGCTCAGTATGAATTATTCTCTATATTTGAGACCTTTCGTAAGAAAATAAAAACTCAATTTGGTTGTCGTATACGTACTTTATATTCCGATAATGTTCGGGAATATGAATCTGATCTTTTTTCAGCTTATCTTAGTAAAATTGCTATTATTCATCAGACCTCTTGTGCTTACACCTCTCCACAAAATGGTATTGCTGAACGCAAGAACCGTCATTTGTTAGAAGTTACCCATGCCCTGTTATTTCAGATGAATATTCTCCGCTATTATTGGAGTGATGTTGTTCTTACTGTTTGTCATCTTATTAATCGTATGCCATCTTCTGTGTTAACTGGACAAATTCCATATTCTGTTCTTTTTCCTGGTAAGCCCTTATTTTTTCCGCCTCCTAAGGTTTTTGGTTGTGTCTGTTATGTTCACAATTTAGGTCCTGGANACATGAAACTGGTGGCCTATATTTCCTTGACTTTGAATCACCTACCCGAGCTCTGCAGACCTCATTGTCTTCTTTTCAATGGCATTGTCGTCTTGGACATCTCTCTCTCCAGAATCTGAAACGCTAAGTTCCCAGTCTTAGTTATGTGTCGTTTTAGTCTTGTGAAGCTTGTCAACTTAATAAATATCACCGTGTGTCATTTCAGTTTAGAGTCAATAATCGTGTGTCTAGTCCATTTAAATTAGTTCATTCTGATGTATGGGGTCCAATAAAGAATATTTCATCTAATAAATATCCTTATTTTGTGACATTTGTGGATGACTATTCTCGTGTGACTTGGTTGTTTTTGATGAAAGCTCAGTATGAATTATTCTCTATATTTGAGACCTTTCGTAAGAAAATAAAAGCTCAATTTGGTTGTCGTATACGTACTTTACATTCCGATAATATTCGGGAATATGAATCTGATCTTTTTTCAGCTTATCTTAGTAAAATTGCTATTATTCATCAGACCTCTTGTGCTTACACCTCTTCATAAAATGGTATTGCTGAACGCAAGAACCGTCATTTGTTAGAAGTTACCCATGCCCTGTTATTTCAGATGAATATTCTCCGCTATTATTGGAGTGATGTTGTTCTTACTGTTTGTCATCTTATTAATCGTATGCCATCTTCTGTGTTAACTGGACAAAGTCCATCTTCTGTTCTTTTTTCTGGTAAGCCCTTATTTTTCCCGCCTCCTAAGGTTTTTGGTTATGTCTATTATGTTCACAATTTAGGTCCTGGATTTGACAAACTTGACCCTCGAGCTACCAAATGTGTATTCCTTGATTACTCCCGCACGCAGAAGGGATATCGTTGCTACAGTCTTTCTCTGCACCGATACTTTACTACTATCGATGTCACATTTGAAGAATCTGTTCCCTACTTTCCAGCACCTTCTCAGCCTTTGGATCTGGACTTTGGATCATCTCCTGTACCATCATCTCTGCTGCCCACTGTGTTACCATCTCCTTTACCTCTCCGTGTCTACTCTCGTCGTCCTCGCCCATCGACTGAGGTGTCCGTACCGTCTTCCTTGCCGCCTTCTGATCCTGGTACATCAGGTAATTTAGATTCTTTACCTATTGCTCTTCACAAAGGTACTCGTTCGTGTGTTACTAATCATCTCATTTCTCACTTTGTTTCATATGATGCCTTGTCTCCTGTCTTCTCTTGTTTTACTTCTCAATTATCTGCTATATCTATTCCTAAGCATTTATAGGATGCATTATCTGCTCCGGGTTGGAGGAAAGCTATAGAGGAGGAGATGGATGTTTTACATCATAATAAGACTTGGGATCTCGTTCCTTTATCTCTTGGTAAACGAATTGTTGGCTGTCATTGGGTGTATACTGTTAAATTTCATCCAGATGGTTCTGTGGAGCGTCTCAAAGCCCGACTTGTTGCAAAGGGTTTTACTCAGACTTATGGTGTTGATTATGGGAGACTTTTTCTCCTGTTGCCAATATTTCCTTTGTTCGTATTTTGATTTCTTTAGCTGCTAATCTTGATTGACCCTTGTTTTAATTAGACGTCAAGAATGCCTTCCTCCATGGTGACTTGGTTAAAAAAGTATACATGGAGCAGCCACCTGGGTTTACTACTCAAGGGGAGTATGGTAAGAGTGTATGTCGGTTAAAAAAATCTTTGTATGGTTTGAAGTAGTCACCGAGGGCATAGTTTGGTAAGTTTTCAGATGCAGTTTTAGAGTTTGGTCTTCTTCGATGTCAGACAGATCATTTTGTGTTTCATAGACAGACAGATGCTGGGTATGTTCTATTGGTGGTCTATGTAGATGATATTGTGATTACTAGAAATGATTTTGAGGGAATTGCCAAGTTAAAAATATTCTTACAGGATCGATTTCATACTAAGGATTTGGAAAAACTTAGGTATTTCTTGGGTATTGAGGTGACTCGATCTAAACAGGGTATTTATTTATTCCAGAGAAAATATGTACTTGACATGCTTGAGAAAGCAGGTTTGCTGGGTGGTAGACCGATTGATGTTCCTAGGGATCTAAATCAGAAATTATTGATAAATGATGGTGCATTATTTGAGAATCCGGGTCGGTATCACAAAGTGGTTGAAAAGCTTAATTATCTCACTATTACTCGACCGGATATTTCCTATACAGTCAGTATAGTAAGTCAGTTCATGGGATGTCCTAGAGTACCACATTGGGAGGCAATTACTCGCATTCTGCGATATCTCAAACGAGCTCCTGGACTTGGGTTGTTATATCGAGGTAATAGACATCTTAGAGTGGAAGGTTTCTATGATGCTGATTGGGCTGGTTCTCCTTCTGATCGGAGATCAACCACTGGTTATTGTACTTTCTTAGGAGGTAATGTTGTCTCATGAAAAAATAAGAAATAACCCGTGGTAGCAAGATCTAGTGCTAAGGCTGAGTATAGGGCAATGGCATATACGACGACGAGTAAGTTGACTTGGCTACTACACTTCCTCCAGGAAATTAGGTTTCCAGTTCAACTTCCTTTACAGTTGTTCTGTGACAACCAGGCAGCTATTCATATCGCTGTCAANTCAAATCCTTAGACATGCAAATTTCTAAATCTAAAGGCTGCTGATGTCTACTCACTGCTGTATTCGGCATGCATGACAGGTATGGGAATCGTAATTCAATAGTTAACTTGAAGACAGATGGACTCCACAAAAGTTGCTGCAGTGATTACACAAGAACATAATTTGATCCCAGCTGTTTCTTTACATTTATTGATTTATGGATGCAACAACTGTTCTATGTATGGAACAAGTTTTTTAACTTGGTATAGATGTAAAGCTACAGAATTATCAATGCTACTTACTTTTGCAGCATAACAAGATGCACGAAAGAGCTCTGTATCATCCGCAATGGCATGACGTTCCTTCAATCTTCTTTTAATTTGATCCCGAGCACCAATATAAGTGACACCATACACTGAAGTCATCACTGTCTGCTTCACCAACTTTCTATCCACCTAAGTTATGCCCATTTATTGAGTCAACTAGCAGTTACACAACATAACTAGGTGTTTTTCTGAATAATGCATGGTCGGGGAAAAATTAGGGTTTCATCTACTTCAAGCCATCAAAGTAACAGCTAATGCAGCTATCGAACAACACGATTCAGTTGGACCAATGGAGCAACTGAGATGGATTCAGCTCTACCTTATAACCAATAACAATAATCGTAGTGGTTGTGGTGGTCATGGCAGCTCTAATAAACATGATAAAAGTGGCTAACCTGATTGATCAAAACCCTTGCATGCAATGCATCTGGAAAAGCTGTAGGATCTTTCTGTGAGTCTCGCTTCATAATTTCAAGAACTCTGCAGGTTAAGAAACTCTATGAACTTGCTCTCAATTGTGTCTTTCTTCTTCAAAAAATCATGGACATTGCAATTTAAGTGCCAGGTGCAAAAAGGAAAAATTTACAAAGCCTTTGTCACTTAGAACTATTTGTACAATGGCGTAAGTTTAACATTAATAAATTGGAGACTATCTAAAAATTTCAACAGGACAATATAAAAATTCTCCTATTCAAAGCTTCTAGACAGAGTAAATAGCACCGTAATTCAAAGTATAGTTGAGTACACTAATTACGACTTCTAAATTTAGATACAGAGAAAATGTATGCAATACTAATCTTCATTACTTGCATTCTAAGTCAAAAAGAGAAGCATAATTAATATTCAGATTCAAAACCATTAATCAAGTGTGTTGGATCGGTGGACTGGCTACCGACCTAACCTGTGGCTACCCTAAATTTGAGTCCACAACCTTATGGTTGTTACCATACGAATGCCACCACTGCACTTGGAAATGACCCCTCTAGAAACCATGTCTGTTGTTTAATTAGAAAAATACTTCAATAACTGCATCAACTGACGCATGGCTGGGAAGTTTATTTTGAAATTCTATGCTGCAAGTTAGACTTGCATGACCAATCCAAGATGTCAGCATAATGCTCTGTCCAGTCGAATTTCAGTTCTGGTGTTTTTAAATATTTTTTAAATTTTACCATATGACTTGAAGCCCATCAATACGTTAAAATTTTGGAGTCCAAACAAACTAGTAAAGTTCCTTGGTGTTATGATGTCTCTGTTTTGTATTTCATGAGCATTCTATGTTTCAAGCTTCCGTATAACCAACAGTATCCACCTTGGTAAAGGCAACATCTCTCTGCTAAAGTTTTGTTTTGTTATTATCTAATTTTGTACTCCCTCCTTTCTTATTTTTCTTTGCACTTGATCACCCAGACTGATCCCAACAAAGGGATCTATAAAATCCTAGACGAAGTAAGATAAACCCCTCACAGCCCAGCACCCTGCATCATCACCCAAAAATAAGGAAAGAAAAATATAATTTTGCTTTCATATAACAATCTTCTTTCAGCAAGATCAAAGCAGCTCACCTAGCCGCTATTCCCGAGTAAACATCAGCAGGTTTTTCTCCAGCAACCAAATTAACAGCAGCTGCTCCCAACTGATGAAAGATTTTCAATAAGGAAAATAAATAAGACAGCATAGAGCTCCAGCTCCAAGAAAATGAAGTAGGAAAGGACCATCACCTTGTCTCTTCCAAGGGCAGCATAGTGCTGTAAACCATTGCAAGAACCATCCTAGAATATCACAAAGTGGAAAGAAAGAATAAGTTACGATAAGGAACTCAGAACTAGCAATGAGAGCTCAAAGAATCTCCTTCTGTTAGAGATCACTTATTTCCATTTTATGACAACAATCAAAATTAACACCCAAAAAGCGGGGGTATTAACGACAAAGGCCCAATATTAGTGACAATTTTGACATTTCTTCTATCAACTAACATAAAACAAGCAAATTGAATTGATACTTGTTTTGCTTTCATGGTAGAATAAGATAGCATTGAAAAATTGATTCCTGATGGTTTAGAATCTCAACACACCCAACAAACGCACTAGACATACAGCAGGGGACACAGACAGATAGTGAAAGCCAGATTGCAAAACAGCAGCTCCCTAGAAGCCTATAACCTCCCTGTTCCACCCTTAGATACAACTCTAATCTTCTTAATTTAATACAAACCAATGTTTGGGTAAGTATATTCAACTTTTGATGTATCAACAAGAACACAATTCTTGTATTGTCCTAGTTTTAGAAATAACTGAGAATTTATAAAATGAAAAAGCTTAGAAAGATGAAGAAGACTTCAGAATACCAAGATTTATAGGTGCTATTAAGATAGTACCTGGTGTATGGGAATATGTGAAATGGTCGTCTCTGGAGATGAGCTTCTCAAAGCTTCAGAGAGATTAATGCACACAGCCAAGCACTGAAATGGATCTTCTGCATTTAACCACCAGCGCCTTCCTTCAAGTGGTCTGTCTGCAGAATCAAATATATCATCCAGGTGATTTTCAGTAAATGCTATCCGACCCTCGTGAGATAATTTGTCCACACCACCAGCAAACAAATTTGCCAAGTGTATCTTAAGCCAACGCAACCCTGATTTCCCTAGAGAACGTCCCTCTGAGAACTCTAGAATACCCCGGCACACATCTGAACCAAGATGGTTTAAGTGTGGATGCATGGGATATGCACGACCTCGAAAGTCAAGGTTGTGTGGGTAGAAGAAACCTTCTTCATCTTTCAATTTCCTTGCAACCTGCTCCATAATCGAGAGGATTCCTCATGTGTATCATCAAAATAACACTTTACAGTTAAAGCATCACTTCTTACTTTATATATACACACACACACTCTCTTATACATGATTACATTTTGGCAGGAAGTGAAATTGGATCTTACGACAAGTTTGAGTTCTATATCACACCGCTGTGAATGTCTTTCTCTGTTCTCCTTTTTCACAGATTTGACTTTCCACCTCCACTTCCTAAGTACAGCTTCATCTTCTGTATCTGGCTGCGCTGGCAAAGCAATCTGCAATGCACAAGAAGAATAGGAAAAGTTGTTTTTCAAATGGTACAAAGCCATCTCATACCATTATCTCGGACAAACAAGGACGAGTATAATGTTTCAGGAAGAATATAATGTGGATGTGAGGTAACCCACATCATCACGATCAACCAAATCAGCAAGGCGGCCTCCACTAGACCATATCCTGTCAACGACATTAAGCAATCTCTTATTCACCCTCCATTTGGTACTTCCGAGAGTATCCAAGGCCTGGACCAGAAAGGGTTTCACATATCTCAGTGCTTGCAAATAAGCTGGTATTCCATACAAACAAAAAACAAAAATTACACATCAGAAGTTCTCAAACCTCAAAAACTGGTTTTAGTTGCTCCCTGGAGGCACTCTTAACCGCTTCCCGTTGTTGTCTTGCGCCATGTGTGCGCATGACATAGGATGGTAAAAAAAGATGTGCTCCCTTGTCATAACTGCAGAAAACAAATGAATCGTGATAGAATAATAAGTCATTGCACCTTTAAAAGCAACTTACAATTGGAAACAGATATAATATCCCAGGTTCTTTCTGATTAGTTAACAAATTGAGGAGCACAGAGAGGGGAAATCAAACAACTGCTTTGGGTACACTACTTATTAAAGGCAAAAGTCCTGCTTCAAGTTCAAGGTATTCAGATTGAACTGAAGTTCTCGTGGCATCCAGGGAAGGAAGTTACAAAAATGTGTGCCTTCAGCAAGTAGCAATAAAGGCTCTACCTGAATTAGAACTAAAACAACTAAAATACACTAGAATTTGCTAGCTTGTGCAAATTATAGAACGAAGGGACTACATACCCTTACTAGAAAGAAACAGAGGTAGACCACAGACATTTCTTTCCCTAAGATCTGCATTGTTTTGTCAGATAATTTTCACAAACAATTGAACAGTTGAAACACCTAGTTATCCCGCTAACCTTAAATATTAGCCTCCATCTTCTTTTGACTTTTTAATTTCTTTTCAAAATTGTCCACGTCAAAGCACTTGAAGACTTCTATGTAAAAATTTTGTTTTTTAATTATTTGACTCTTTGCCACCCCCAGGTTGCAGATACGATCTAGATGCATTCCCTTATTTTAATTGTGATCATTTTTGTTTCTTTGTTGCATTTATAATTTGAATTGGTGCTCATTCAAGTCTCATGTAATAATCAACTATAACATTTTCTCAAACCAAAAGCTTCCCAATAAAATATACAAAGGTGGTTAAAATAGAACTTGGACTCATTCCCAATAAGTAAATACAAATATATAAGTAAAAACAATGACAAAAAATTTAGATAACATACCCTGTCCACTTGACTGGAGGCACCAACATTGGCATATAAGGGATCACCATGTNGGTGGTTAAAATAGAACTTGGACTCATTCCCAATAAGTAAATACAAATATATAAGTAAAAACAATGACAAAAAATTTAGATACCATACCCTGTCCACTTGACTGGAGGCACCAACATTGGCATATAAGGGATCACCATGTGCCTGGCCTGTTGAACAAATAACAATTTTTCCACTAAATCTTGTAAGGGAGGATAACAAAAAAGAGATGCAATAAGAAAGGGATAAAAAGCTTCAAAATTTCAAAAATTCTTTGAGAACACCAGGTGATCATGTAAGCTTGCTTCAGTAGATTCTGAAGTTGACCACAAATTTAGAAGCTAACACATACTCCACAAACGGCTGCCGACAGCCAGTAGGTTCCTTGAGACTATGGATTGTGGTCAAAATGCCAAAGGAAAANAACCCAGAAATTTAGAAGCTAACACATACTCCACAAACGGCTGCCGACAGTCAGTAGGTTCCTTGAGACTATGGATTGTGGTCAAAATGCCAAAGGAAAAGAAAAATANTAGAAGCTAACACATACTCCACAAACGGCTGCCGACAGCCAGTAGGTTCCTTGAGACTATGGATTGTGGTCAAAATGCCAAAGGAAAAGAAAAATAAATGGATTCACTTACAGTTTTCTCGAGGCCTTTACGCACAAGTGGATCACACTGAATAACACCGAATCTTCTGCCAGTATTCCTGTTAAATGAAGCCAAATCACAATTTAAAGGGTTTAAAACCACTGAAAAACTCGTAAGAAGACACAGGAATGAATCATTACTTTGTTTCTATCATTACAGTTTTCAATGTGTGAACAAATGCAGGTCGAATATCCGGTGGACTATCTGCCAATTGACTAGCTGGAGACTGTATATAGGCTGTTTGCAAAAGCAATTCTATCAAACGGCTCCCAACCTGAAAGATAAAAGGATTTATAGCACCCTAACACAACCCAATACAGATGGATAGTGACTGCTTCAAGTGCTTGCTAGAGATCATGCGAACCTTAGCTTTAGCCTCCTGATTCCAGGGTTTTGAATCATCCTGTCTCTTCACTATCTGCCTCACTGCCTGCAGCTTCTGTTTTTTCATCAAACCAGTGACTTTTTTTCGTAGTTTCTCTTGTTCCTGGACTACAGGATTGGATCCATCCCATTCACTTTTTGCATCCCTGTCAACTTTTTTCTTCTTTGTCTTCTCCAAAAATTTGTGTATTCTAACCTGAATACACAACAGAAATAGAAATTAAACAGACCTAAGTACAGCACAGTTTAGGTGGAGAATAGTGTGCCCAGGAGTAGCTGTTTCTCAATTGTTGATGAAATAAATAAAACATTAACGGGAGGCACTTCTCAAGTTAGTCAAAGGCCAAGAAAGTAGAAAATAAAGGGGAGACACTTTCTCAAGTCAGGCAAAGGCACAGAAGGTATAAATGGCCATCATACCATCCGATGCAACATACAGTCACAAATTAGAAAGCTGCATAAAATGGAACAAAATATGGGTATCACTGACAGAGACGCCATCTCACAAACATCCATGTTGGCTTCCACCATAGCCAAAAAAAAGCTCTCAACTCAGAAGCATCAAACACAAGACTGTTTTGGATCTGACTGTAATCTTTTATTTGAAATTTTTCACCTAGAAAGAACATAAGTAAACAATTGTTAGGAGTCCTGAAAAAATGCCAAAGAGCTTGATATCTCGAGTTTGAATCTGCCCTCTTAAGGTCATCCCCAAGGATTTATTCAATAACAATCTGATGCAAGTGGACCAGGTGGCTGTATGGGGCCAGTACTGCACGTGCCTAGGAAGTATAGAAGAGTGCTCAAAGAAAGCAGATACATCCTTGTTAGGGAGTACGAGAAAAAAAAAAGTGCCTTCCAATTCAAGAAAAAGCAGATACCTCCTTGTCAATCTGGCACCTACCACGTAGGTCAAACCACTCCTATGTACTGATGTGTCAGTTCGCCTATGTGCACATTTCCAAATCTTTTCTGATGACATTCCCTCATAACTATTTCAATTAACACCGCTTCTAACTTCCTATAATAAATTCCTTTCAAATACCATTTTCTGGTAGTACAGCTCATCCATGTCGACATTCTCGTTTCAATAGTATAATATTTCATTACTTAACATCATATTGTTCAAGGTAGTCTTTCTAATTGATTTTTGCCATTCTATCACTACCTTGGACTTCTACAATATAATCTGTAAGTTTAACAACGCGATATATGGTGCAACATTGTTACCTTTCCTTTTCAATACTGGAAACACAATTCTATTTAAGTGGAATAGAATTGTTTACCAATTTGCCACTTCTCTATCATCATCTTGAATTACTTAGTCAATCAAGATACGCCAACGCCCATAGACTTCCAAACTTCAATCTTAATACTGACAAAGTAAGTTCTTGTTACCATTTTTATTCTTTAGTTGAGAACCATCTGGGAAAATTGCAAATTGTTGGTACATTCAATCTTGACTAAACAATGGAAGTTCTATGCTTTATTTTTAGTTTTTTGCTTTTTCTCATCCCCTGCTCCCTTTCTTGGGCATCAGCTGAATCCTGGCTGCTACA
>CAUOFW020002769.1:191004-217416 GCA_963454935.2 Ilex paraguariensis
AGAAAACACTCCGACGCCCTTCTAACTTGTTCTTCTTTGTTCTAGGAACCTTTCTTCAGCCTTACTGGATNACAAATGGGTTATAGGGCCGACTTTAAACCCTCCTTAAACCTTTTAGACGATATGTTGTTTATCGTTCTTTATTTTGTTTAATGTCTAAAAATTATAGTTGTTGCCTGAATTTTATCTTTAATTTTTAATTTTACTTTAGTTTTAAATTATTTTAATTTAAGCTCTTCCATCAAAATTATTTTTATTTTAATTTAATTTCTCAACTATTAATTTCGTCTCAATTAAATTTTTTCATAAATTTTTATTATTAGATCAAACAAAAACTAGCCTGATATAATCCATTTCAGTGTTAATTTAACAATAGAAATAGACAAAATGACTTAATTGAGATAAATTAATAATTAAAAGACTAAATTGAGACAATTAAAAATATATACACCAAATTAGAGATGGAAATGTTTATATCAACCGACTTTACCCAATTAACAGTTTCATACCAACAATTTAAAATTAGTTACAGAATACATGATGAGTTTAATTACAACTCCTCCAACAGATTTTACCTTCTTCATTTGGAGATTTTTTTTTTTTTGCCGAGGTGAGTTGTTTCATAATTTTCCATAATTTTTTGTATGTTAATCAAATTTGGCTTAATTTGGGGACTTGTACTTATGTATTTGCCTTTTGGTCAAGCTTTCGGCTTTGGAGTTGAGTTCAAAAAAATTTAGACCCAAACCTATACTATATTATATAGCTAGCAAACAAATGTGAGGTCTTCTTAGAATTTTGATTTATTTTAATACATTCAATCTAATTATATTCCATCGTGCGATATAATCACCCATCCACTTAGGGATGTCAATCGTGTGACCCGCATGTCGTATAATTGTTATTCGTGTTCTGTTTGTGTCGGGACCTACGAAAAAAAAATTATTTAATATGTTTTGAGTATTAAACATTAATTTAAATTATTTATTATACGTATTTAATAATCATATTAATTTTATAATCATCCATGTCAGATTCGTATCAACAGATCACAAGCCCTTATNTTTAAGCTCTTCCATCAAAATTATTTTAATTTTAATTTAATCTCTCAACTATTAATTTCATCTCAATTAAATTTTTTCATAAATTTTTATTATTTGATCAAACAAAAACTAGCCCGATATAATCCATTTCAGTGTTAATTTAACAATAGAAATAGACAAAATGACTTAATTGAGATAAATTAATAATTAAAAAACTAAATTGAGACAATTAAAAATATATACACCAAATTAGAGATGGAAATGTTTATATCAACCGACTATACCCAATTAACAGTTTCATCCCAACAATTTAAAATTAGTTACAGAATATATGATGAGTTTAATTACAACTCCTCCAAAAGATTTTACCTTCTTCATTTGGAGATTTTTTTTTTTTTGCCGAGGTGGGTTGTTTCATAATTTTCCATAATTTTTTGTATGTTAATCAAATTTGGCTTAATTTGGGGACTTGTAGTTATGTATTTGCCTTTTGGTCAAGCTTTCGGCTTTGGAGTTGAGTTCAAAAAAATTTAGACCCAAACCTATACTATATTATATAGCTAGCAAACAAATGTGAGGTCTTCTTTGGAATTTTGATTTATTTTAATACATTCAATCTAATTATATTCCACCGTGCGACATAATCACCCATCCACTTAGGGATGTCAATCGTGTAACCCGTATGTCATATAATTGTTATTCGTGTTCTGTTTGTGTCGGGACCTACGAAAAAAAAAATTATTTAATATGTTTTGAGTATTAAACATTAATTTAAATTATTTATTATACGTATTTAATAATTATATTAATTTTATAATCATCCATGTCAGATTCGTATCAACAGATCACAAGCCCTTATTCACTAACTAACAACTCCTTATTCATTTTCTTTTTTTAAAAAAAATTACTTTCTATTACCCTAGGTTTGTATAATTATTTGTCTAACTTTTTTATTTTTGAACGGTGGTGGCAAGGGAGGGGAGAAAATAGTCAAAAGGGTAGCCGAAGGTGATAAGATACAAATTTTGTACATCGTACGGGGTTGTCGCCAATTCAAATAAAAATCTCAAATAAGGAACAACTCCTTTTCAACTTCTTTCATCGTAAAAGAATACGATATTCTATATTCACTACTTGTGTCAAAACAAGAAAAAAACATAAAATCATTTATACATATTCATGATATGTTCCCAATGGTAACTCAGTTCATAAATTATGGTCAACAAGCAGTATAAACTGTAGTATACATTGATCAAGATTTCACAATTACCTTATCCCGCACAAATCGTTTACCTATAACTATTCAATGGTCCTATAAAAAATTGATAATATCATAGCATTCTCGCAGTCGANTCTTTGGAATTTTGATTTATTTTAATACATTCAATCTAATTATATTCCACCGTGCGACATAATCACCCATCCACTTAGGGATGTCAATCGTGTAACCCGTATGTCATATAATTGTTATTCGTGTTCTGTTTGTGTCGGGACCTACGAAAAAAAAAATTATTTAATATGTTTTGAGTATTAAACATTAATTTAAATTATTTATTATACGTATTTAATAATTATATTAATTTTATAATCATCCATGTCAGATTCGTATCAACAGATCACAAGCCCTTATTCACTAACTAACAACTCCTTATTCATTTTCTTTTTTAAAAAAAAATTACTTTCTATTACCCTAGGTTTGTATAATTATTTGTCTAATTTTTTTATTTTTTGAACGGTGGTGGCAAGGGAGGGGAGAAAATAGTCAAAAGGATAGCCGAAGGTGATAAGATACAAATTTTGTACATCGTACGGGATTGTCGCTAGTTCAAATAAAAATCTCAAATAAGGAACAACTCATTTTCAACTTCTTTCATCGTAAAAGAATGCGATATTCTATATTCACTACTTGTGTCAAAACAAGAAAAAAAACATAAAATCATTTATACATATTCATGATATGTTCCCAATGGTAACTGAGTTCATAAATTATGGTCAACAAGCAGTATAAACTGTAGTATACATTAATCAAGATTTCACAATTACCTTATCCCGCACAAATCGTTTACCTATAACTATTCAATGGTCCTATAAAAAATTGATAATATCATAGCATTCTCGCAGTCGAACACACTCCTCCAGACATCATTTAGATTGATAATTGTGATACAAATCTCGAATATACGTAATCACCTACAAAATGAAGCGTATGGATTCCTATAGAACTTTTATCAATCAGGGAAAACTCGATCTCAAAACTTGCGGGTTTACACTCATCTCATAGACGATCATGGAACCGACATGCAGGATTTTTCTGCCATTCTTTCATTTGATTTTTAAATTTTCTCTATTCAAGGTTATTTAATACTGGTTAAGAGGAAAAAATTGATGAAAAAAATGTTCTTTCCTGTTTTGGTGCCAAGCCAATTGTTCTCATTTGCAACTCTTATTTCTTCGGATATTTGCAGATTCTTATACGGAGGACATGGTAACAATTATCTCCAGAGGGCAATTCATTAACTGACAACTTTACAGAATTTTTTTACCTTACCCATCAAATAGGGCTCATGGTTGAACCAAACTACATTTGGCTCGACTTATGTTTTAAACAAGTCGAATATAAATAATATTTTAGATTTGTTTAAAAAATGAGCCTATAAAGCTCGGTTCAAACTCGTAAAGATTGGCTCATTTTTTGAACAAATCGAGTTTGAATAATTTTTTAAGCTCGTTTAAAAAAAATAAGCTCAACAAACTCGACTCAAGATCGCAAAACTAGGCTTGATTATCACCCCTACCCACTAAAACCATAAGACCACCTGTATTATATTTGAATGGCTCAATAATGCATGGATTAGACCAGAAATTTCAGAGAGAATGGTTATTTTATCAGCATAAAAAGTTAAAATTTCAATGAGTTAATGCAATTAAAAGGTTAATAGATAAATCTTAATATAAATTATCAAATCTAAACGATTTAGGCATATTATATAGATTATCTTGGATGCTTGCTGGCTATACACTTCATCTCCAGAGTCCTCCTTGCTCAGCAATTACGGCTAAGATTGAAAACTGGCCAAAGCTCCTGCTGATTTTTAACATTCTTGGTTGGGGGTTTTAGGATGATATAACTACCTGGTGTTTCACAACGTCAGCCAGCCGAGGCAGCGGACCCTCCAGGATTTAATGACATACAGATGTTGCTGCAGGGGCAGATTATGTTCAAACAGCTGCAAGAACTGCCGAGGCAGCAGCAGCAGAAGCAACTTCAGGAGCTAGGTGATGCCAGGCAACATAAATTTCACAATTAAGCAACTATCTACAGCAAATAAAGTCCTTTTTTTTTTNTAATTGTTATTCGTGTTCTGTTTGTGTCGGGACCTACGAAAAAAAAAATTATTTAATATGTTTTGAGTATTAAACATTAATTTAAATTATTTATTATACGTATTTAATAATTATATTAATTTTATAATCATCCATGTCAGATTCGTATCAACAGATCACAAGCCCTTATTCACTAACTAACAACTCCTTATTCATTTTCTTTTTTTAAAAAAAATTACTTTCTATTACCCTAGGTTTGTATAATTATTTGTCTAATTTTTTTATTTTTTGAACGGTGGTGGCAAGGGAGGGGAGAAAATAGTCAAAAGGATAGCCGAAGGTGATAAGATACAAATTTTGTACATCGTACGGGATTGTCGCTAGTTCAAATAAAAATCTCAAATAAGGAACAACTCATTTTCAACTTCTTTCATCGTAAAAGAATGCGATATTCTATATTCACTACTTGTGTCAAAACAAGAAAAAAAACATAAAATCATTTATACATATTCATGATATGTTCCCAATGGTAACTGAGTTCATAAATTATGGTCAACAAGCAGTATAAACTGTAGTATACATTAATCAAGATTTCACAATTACCTTATCCCGCACAAATCGTTTACCTATAACTATTCAATGGTCCTATAAAAAATTGATAATATCATAGCATTCTCGCAGTCGAACACACTCCTCCAGACATCATTTAGATTGATAATTGTGATACAAATCTCGAATATACGTAATCACCTACAAAATGAAGCGTATGGATTCCTATAGAACTTTTATCAATCAGGGAAAACTCGATCTCAAAACTTGCGGGTTTACACTCATCTCATAGACGATCATGGAACCGACATGCAGGATTTTTCTGCCATTCTTTCATTTGATTTTTAAATTTTCTCTATTCAAGGTTATTTAATACTGGTTAAGAGGAAAAAATTGATGAAAAAAATGTTCTTTCCTGTTTTGGTGCCAAGCCAATTGTTCTCATTTGCAACTCTTATTTCTTCGGATATTTGCAGATTCTTATACGGAGGACATGGTAACAATTATCTCCAGAGGGCAATTCATTAACTGACAACTTTACAGAATTTTTTTACCTTACCCATCAAATAGGGCTCATGGTTGAACCGAACGACATTTGGCTCAACTTATGTTTTAAACGAGCCGAATATAAATAATATTATAGATTTGTTTAAAAAATGAGCCTATAAAGCTCGGTTCAAGCTCGCAAAGGTTGGCTCATTTTTTGAACAAATCGAGTTTGAACAATTTTTTAAGCTCGTTTAAAAAAAATAAGCTCAACAAACTCGACTCAAAATCACAAAACTAGGCTTGATTATCACCCCTACCCACTAAAACCATAAGACCACCTGTATTATATTTAAATGGCTCAATAATGCATAGATTAGACCAGAAATTTCAGAGAGAATGGTTATTTTATCAGCATAAAAAGTTAAAATTTCAATGAGTTAATGCAATTAAAAGGTTAATAGATAAATCTTAATATAAATTATCAAATCTAAACGATTTAGGCATATTATATAGATTATCTTGGATGCTTGCTGGCTATACACTTCATCTCCAGAGTCCTCCTTGCTCAGCAATTACGGCTAAGATTGAAAACTGGCCAAAGCTCCTGCTGATTTTTAACATTCTTGGTTGGGGGTTTTAGGATGATATAACTACCTGGTGTTTCACAACGTCAGCCAGCCGAGGCAGCGGACCCTCCAGGATTTAATGACATACAGATGTTGCTGCAGGGGCAGATTATGTTCAAACAGCTGCAAGAACTGCCGAGGCAGCAGCAGCAGAAGCAACTTCAGGAGCTAGGTGATGCCAGGCAACATAAATTTCACAATTAAGCAACTATCTACAGCAAATAAAGTCCTTTTTTTTTTTGGGTGGGGAGTGGGGGTGTCAATTGATTGATGGTGGGATTGTGATGGTGGCGATGGTGTTAGAGGAGGCAACGACAACAGCAAGGGTTGTGAAGGTGGAATGGTAGAGAAGGTGANACTATCTACAGCAAATAAAGTCCTTTTTTTTTTGGATGGGGAGTGGGGGTGTCAATTGATTGATGGTGGGATTGTGATGGTGGCGATGGTGTTAGAGGAGGCAACGACAACAGCAAGGGTTGTGAAGGTGGAATGGTAGAGAAGGTGATGGAGGGGTGGTGGTAATGGCAACGATAGATAGTGATGGTGGTGGTGGAGATAAGGTAATAACGGTGAGATGATAAAAGGGGACGACAAAATTAGAAGAACATTAACTTTTAGACTTCAGNAGATAGTGATGGTGGTGGTGGAGATAGGGTAATAATGGTGAGATGATAAAAGGGGACGACAAAATTAGAAGAACATTAACTTTTAGACTTCAGCTCCTTATATTTGTCAAACGGCTTGATTCAATTCAATACTTAAAAATTTTAATGGATACCAAACGATTCACGGATTAAAAAAATCAACATACTAACACTTAAGATTCAATATTCAGTTTTCATTCTTAATTTTTAGTTTAATCAAACACCAAGTCTTAATTTTTAGTTTAATCAAACACCACCTATAAGTACTCTCACTTTTGCAAGGCATAGAGGCATACCACAGACAGATTCCCTATCATCTACTTTACCCCTTTTTTTCTCTCCAGTGAATTACTTCAACAGATTAGCATCTAATAAAAAAAAGTCAAGAAAATCAAACCCCCAAAAAAAAAAAAACCATGACAGTAGTACATAAATATGATTTTTCACAAGCATCATCATTGGGGAAATCTAAAAGAACCCATGACAGAGTACATAAATTGCTCCCAGAAGATGTTTCTTCAATGTTGGTCTTGTCAATAAAAAAGTTTGTTCGTTTTGTTGCAGACTATACAGGCAGGAATGCATCATTCCACCAACACTTTAAGTTGTGACACGGTCAGATTATAAGTAGAACTTAAAATAAAAAGAGGAGATTTAAAAGAAACAGCCATTCCAATTAAGGAAGGAGAAAATGTGTCTGATTTATTAGTTTTGACAGATTACATCAGACACAAAATCAGCCTGGTCAAATTAATTCCAATTGCCCAATCGAAACAATTGACCGATAGAAAAACAGAAGTAACCAGATAAAATCTGATGTTGTACACTGACCTTTTTCAATTCCTCAGACCCTTGCTCCGGTAGGCTTGAAACAGTCGATATTGCACCATACAGCTGATCTCATCATATCTCCAAAGCTGTCATCATTTGATTTCAACAGTCAAGAAAGACAGTTTTTGTATTTATACTTAATATGCCACTTTGGGCACAATGCAATAAATAAAGAATATAAAAAAAAAATGGAAAGACACGCTTAGCCAACTAAGTCTAATCCAACCGATCAATGCTGTTCCTTGCTTTCTCTGGCTGGTCTGAGTTGTAATTTGCTTTTTCAGTGTGATCTGCAATCTTTCGTGATCTTTCTCTCTTGTCCGTGCTGGCTCTTGGTTTCTCTCGATGATCAATGCTCAACCTTGGCTTCTCTCTCCAGTCAGTACTTAATCTTGATTTCTCTCTCACATCTATGCTTGGTCTAGGTTTGTCTCTATAATCAGTGCTGTTGCGAGGATTCTCCAAATGATCTGAATGCAATCCAGATCCATTCCTCAAATGCCCTGTTTTCTCCACAGCAGATATGAACTTCTTCAGATGCTTGATGTACTCTGGATAGGTCTCCAAGTCACAATGTTTCCCTCCTTGAATCCATAGTGGTTCGTACTTCTCTTTACAACCCTCCCAAAGCTGCTTACCATGGGAGCAGTCCACAACATCATCTGCAGTTCCCTGCGAGCACAAAGAGGTAAATATGGAGTCAAAAAGCAGGGCAAACATGCACTTGAACAGAAGGTCAGCATTTGCATGGTGCAGGTGTGATCTATTTAGCAAACAATTTTTCATTTTCCTGAAGGTCAAGTCACCATCAAATGTAATGATTGGTACCTCGTGCATTATGGTATGGTTAGTATCATAACTTCACATTAGTAAGTGACTTACGAATGTTCAAGCACAAAAACTTGATGCACATGAGAATGCAGGACAAAAAATGAAAAGCAAAAGTCATCTCGAAATGGAAAGACCAAGTTATTAACATCTTCTTAATGAACTAGATGAAAGCTACAATATGACATTTTACAGATAAAAGAGTCACTATTGCTAATTAATATTGGACTTTCTAAAAAGCAAAATTAATGAATACCCATTATACTATTATTTGCATACTCTAGAAACATAGAGAAAGCATTTTCAGACTCTGAATTGCTTAGAATCTCAAAAAGGTTTTCTCTAAATCCTGTATAAACTAGAAGAGGCCTGTAATAGAGTCCTGCCTCATCCCGGTTTTTTTTTTTTGTGGGGGGGAGGGGTTAAGGGGGGAACCCACTAATGTATAGCCCAACCACTAGACCAAAAATGAAATTAAAAACTTCCATAGGACATCAATTATCCACTTGCAAATCTGAATAGTTATAGAGGAAACTGCTTGTTTACATTTATCTTACAAGCATTGTTACATGTTCATCTGAACAACTGTGCGTTACTACTGTTAAAGAAGTCATGCCAAAGTTCTGAACATGAGATATGTGCACAACATATTGATATATATAGATACGAAGATGAGATATGTACCCAACACATCAACTGTCTGGTAGAAAACATGTGTAGTCAACAAAAAGTAGCATATGATTCTTTCTATACTTTCTGTTCCTACACGATCTCTAACAGTCTGCCCAACTTATAACTTACTGGGGAAAAAGACATTCCAACTTATCAATTCTTCATCTAGCTTGCCTAAACATGCATCCATGACCCCGCATGGCCCGAATCCATGTCACATAAATGTTGATTCTTCCTAGTGCAACTTTTAAGATTATACCACTTTCATGACAGTTGTCATCTACAATATCCATTAAATAATGCAACACAATTACGTGTGTTATATAACATTTTCCCATTCATATCCAGCTTGTTATAAATGAAGAAATTGTAATTGACATTCAGTGTACATGAGATTACTCATTGAGTATTTTATTTCACAATGTTAATTACCTGTCATACCGAGTAAACAAGACTTCTGCTTATAGGTGGTCTGAGAAAGGTAAGTGGTACAAAATCTTACCTCCATTTTGGAAAGGCTGATTCTCAGGTTTTACCATACTAAAAATCTTTATCCTATGAGGTTATTTCTTCTAAATAATTCTACAAAAATGAAGGGTATCTTGCAATATAAAAAGCATGTCTGTGGGAGGTTAATCTGGTGAAGTGCTCAGTAAGTTTCCACTTTCCAGTATTCCTATAAGATTCCCCCCCCCCCTTATTTATTCGACAGCACATACTTGATCATGTGTTATGGCTGCCGAAATGTAAATGCTTGCATAGTTCATCAAAAACATTTAATTACTTGCTCAAAAAAACCTGAAAATTACAACAAGAGATACTTGACAAAATTAGCAATTTGTGAATGTGACAGAGTCTACCTGAGACATGTCAAAAAGGCAGAGGTCAACACTTTAGAGGAAGACCAAAATTAACCTCAATAAAATAGTTAAAAAAATATGAAAGCATATGGTTTAACAACTATTATGACCCTCAATAGAGCACAATAATGAAACAGGACTCATACAGCCACCGGCTCCACAAAAGTTGGAACAAGCTTTGTTGAGTTGAGTGAGGAACCGATCAAAATCTTATACTCAAATGCCATCAAATGATTATTTACAAAGAAACACAACAATGCCAAATGAAAAATGTACTGAAAGAGGCAAAAAACAGAAAATAAGTCCTTTGACCAGCCTGCATAACCATGCAAGACAGAAAGTAGGATTGAATGACAAATCTTGTATGGTTGTACCTGCCAAATTTTACTACACAACAGCTCATTTGGAGAGTACTTCAGCAAACTCCCAAAACATAAAAGAACTGTAAGGACTTAGACGGAGCAATAGAGTGTTAATACCTCAGGGCATCTAACCAGAAAAGTTTTTAAAAGAGTGGTCCTCATACTAGCAGTCTTGGCAGTGTGATTCTGCATGATTTCAGTGGATGATTATGGTACCCAGGTAATTCTTGGAGGTTCTCCTTGTTTCAAGTGTGCAGTGATTACACAGGTTAGTGGAATCAAGGAACTAGTTAATTTTAGGCAGTTCATTTCTGCAAATCGGGCCATAGAGCATATGTGGCCATTGCAATAGAGAATATATGGTTGCCAGCCACTAGATATATTTGAACTTTAAACATATGACCCTTCTGATAGTTGGGAAACAGATAAATGGTCTGAAGCTGTAAGTTAGTTGATATCAGCTAATCTACAACAACAATACTAAAATTGAAGAATTCCTACAAATTTCAAAAGGGTGAATTCAATCAATGACGATGATAGAAGCAGTACAACACGAAACAGAAGATAGGGAGAGTAAACTCTAAATTACAGAGCCGTTTTTTAATTTCTTTTCATTAGCTGTCCAATTTATTCATCCAACTACATGATCCCAACATGCCAAATACATAACATGAAAATTTCTTAAGAGTGTAGACATCAGCGGGAAATGCAATAAGTACTCACATGGATTACCAAAACAGGGCATTCCACCAATGATATTTTATCGATATTCTGCACACATAAAGCAGAATTCATCAATCTAGAGTTGATCTAGCTAATATTATCAACAACGAAGATCAAACTTAAAGTAACTGCATATCAGAAGTAGATTCACCTTATATATGTCAAACCAAAATGTCCGCTTAACCGGATACATGACTCGAAGTCCAGACAAGATTGGACTATGAAGAACCACAGCCCTCAATCTCGATAAACGGGAGGCCAAATCTAAAGTGGGCCCACTTCCAACGGATTGCCCATATAATATGATATCTTCCTCTTTTACCCCATATTTCTCTTCAAGGCATCTATATGCTGCTTCTACATCAGCATAAGTGTTCTGCTCACTTGGCTATCAAAACCAATACATGAAACACATAATTTTGTATCTTCCTATTTCGAAAACATTTCCAAACTAATCTGAAACTAGTCTTACCTTGCCAGAAGATTGCCCATAGCCTGAATAATCATACCTGCAAAGAAAATGATATACAGAGGTTTAAAATTCAAATTCAAATTCCTTTTCTTTTTTTCTTTATTCATTGTCCTTCTACTCATATTTGATTCAGCTTCCAAACCCTAACTTATTTCCAATTTCAGTAATTACATCAATAACAAAAAAAAAAGTTCCAACATATTTTTTTCCGATAGGAAACAGTTTTAACCTATTTGAAATCAATATTTCCGTTATTTCAGCTTCCAAAAAAAAAAAAAACATTTGAATCTTATGGACATTCCCAAGAATCCCAACCACATCACTTGTCATATATATCTTCAGAAACGCTATACATCTATCATTGTTGAGGAGACCCGTTGTGAGGTAATGAAGGTTTAGTGTACAGTTTACCATTCCAAGGTAAATTTAATAAATCAAAATTTTGTGTTGGTACATAGTTTTGATCGGTTTGGATAAAAAATAGAATAAAAAAAANCACGTGTGATAGAATTAAGGTTTTAGAGAGTGAAGCGTCAAAACACAATAAGGTTGTACGATAAAACGATGATGCTGTCGTGTATAATGGACACGTGTCAGATTAGGGTGTGCAGGGTCAATGGTAGTGGCTATAGATACGTGCCAGCTGGATATGTTGTTTGTTTTAGTACATGGGTTTGTGTTGTACAATGTTGGGATTAGACTGTCTAACGGCTGGAGTAATGGTGTTCGATCTGAACAAGTCCGCCAACATGTGCACATGGGACTGGATGGATTTTTCCCAATAAGCCACGAATATAATCCAATTCAAATCAACATCAACCTCGATCCATCGAGATATTTAATTAGATGATTAGATTCATAATTCAAACAAAAAAGTAAAAAATAATCCAACTTGAACAAGATAGTTCAAAGTTCACCACAATCATAAATAATCACTCTTTATATACCAATAAATCAAATAGATTAGTACTTTGCCTTCTCTTGATCTAGTTCATGTTCATCCTCGAGGGCATACAAAGCCACCTGATTGGAACGAAGAAAAGATAAATATGTAGATATTACCAAAATTTACATCTCTTCCAATGTTATTTATAGTACATCAAACTTAAATAAATAATACATATATTACAATTGAAAAAATCACAAGAAAATATATTTGAAAGAATCCAAATCCTATACCACCGAAGGAGCAACCTTTCTATTAAAAGATCTNGATTCAGCTTCCAAACCCTAACTTATTTCCAATTTCAGTAATTACATCAATAACAAAAAAAAAAGTTCCAACATATTTTTTTCCGATAGGAAACAGTTTTAACCTATTTGAAATCAATATTTCCGTTATTTCAGCTTCCAAAAAAAAAAAAANTTTTAAAACAAATATACAAAAATATGATATTTTTAAATTTATTTATCAAATTACAATATTTTTGAAAGTGGAGTTAATAATTATGTTTTTATTAAAAAATGTAATCATTAACTCCATTTCTATGTAAAAAATGGGTCAACAACCCCACTTTTAAATAAAAAAATATGGTAAAATATAATGAGCTTAATACATTAAAATCATGTTTCTTCACCACGCTTTTTGAAGAGCTGCGTTATTGAAAAAGTGTGGTTAATAAACACAATTTTNACTTGTCAAATATATCTTCAGAAACGCTATACATCTATCATTGTTGAGGAGACCCGTTGTGAGGTAATGAAGGTTTAGTGTACAGTTTACCATTCCAAGGTAAATTTAATAAATCAAAATTTTGTGTTGGTACATAGTTTTGATCGGTTTGGATAAAAAATAGAATAAAAAAAAAGGAAAGTTTTGACTCCGACAAATTGGAATTTCACACAGCAACATTCCGAGACACGAGAATATTTCACATCATTGATTCGTTTCAGTATCAACCAAAACAGACCCTTGATCCCTGCTATCTGTTCCTGTTCCTGAGAACCAAAAAAATCCTTTTGAAATTGCACCAGGCACAAGCTTACCTCTCAGTCTACAGTAGTATTTTTTTTTTTATTAAGCTCAAAAAGCAGTGTCTAAAACTACAAATATCATCAAGTNCGGGTGAGATAAATTTGTATAGAGTCTTAACAGTTTTATGTTAAAAAATATTATATTTATACTTAATTAATTTATTAATTTATATTTAACGAATTATGTTATATCGAATTCGTATCGTTTATGAATCATGTATAACCAAAACATTAACTAATCATGTTGTGTATTATATTTTTTTTAGTTGACTTCATCTATGCCCGATTTATTTATTAATCATGTAATGTTAGATTTACAAATGAGTGATTTAAAAAAATTTAAACCTTATAATTTCGTGCGGTGTTAATGAATTATGTCATATTTTGACACTTTTAATTATAGGTTCAAATCGCCTTTTTTTTTTTTATAATTTTTATGGTAAAACTAACCCTCCTCAAAAGACTTTGGAGTTGTCTAACGTACCAAAAAATAAAAATTCGGTATTGTACCGATATTTATCATATATATGAATATTTTTATAATTGTTGTAATANCGACGTCACCGCCCCCATCTAACCCCCAAACCAATATCTCCAATCAATGCTATATACGCCAATACGTATATATGTGTGTATATATATACAAACAACTGTATATTACTATGGCTTATGCTTTGAAAATGGATTTGAGATGTTCATCATCAAAAAGAAGATGATGGTGATGTTCGTCAAGAACTGGCTAGGGCTTTGATGAGATTTGTGTGTGTGCGTGTTTTGAGTTTGAACGGAGAGAGAGAACGGGGAGGAGAGAGGAGGGACTTCCGGCGTTAAAAAGGAAGACAGCACGTGTGATAGAATTAAGGTTTTAGAGAGTGAAGCGTCAAAACACAATAAGGTTGTACGATAAAACGATGATGCTGTCGTGTATAATGGACACGTGTCAGATTAGGGTGTGCAAGGTCAATGGTAGTGGCTATAGATACGTGCCAGCTGGATATGTTGTTTGTTTTAGTACATGGGTTTGTGTTGTACAATGTTGGGATTAGACTGTCTAACGGCTGGAGTAATGGTGTTCGATCTGAACAAGTCCGCCAACATGTGCACATGGGACTGGATGGATTTTTCCCAATAAGCCACGAATATAATCCAATTCAAATCAACATCAACCTCGATCCATCGAGATATTTAATTAGATGATTAGATTCATAATTCAAACAAAAAAGTAAAAATAATCCAACTTGAACAAGATAGTTCAAAGTTCACCACAATCATAAATAATCACTCTTTATATACCAATAAATCGAACCTGAATAGTTTAGTAGTTTGCCTTCTCTTGATCTAGTTCATGTGCATCCTCGAGGGCATACAAAGCCACCTGATTGGAACGAAGAAATGACAAATATGTAGATATTACCAAAATTTACATCTCTTTCAATGTTATTTATAGTACATCAAACTTAAATAAATAATACATATATTACAATTGAAAAAATCACAAGAAAATATCTTTGAAAGAATCCAAATCCTATACCACCGAAGGAGCAACCTTTCTATTAAAAGATCTCGAGTTATTTACCAATCTATAATTGTTTTAAAACAAATATACAAAAATATGATATTTTTAAATTTATTTATCAAATTACAATATTTTTGAAAGTGGAGTTAATAATTATGTTTTTATTAAAAAAAATGTAATCATTAACTCCATTTCTATATAAAAAATGGGTCAACAACCCCACTTTTAAATAAAAAAATATGGTAAAATATAATGAGCTTAATACATTAAAATCGTGTTTCTTAACCACGCTTTTTGAAGAGCTGCGTTATTGAAAAAGTGTGGTTAATAAACACAATTTTATTGTGTTAAGCCTCTTATGTCCTACCATGTTTTTTTATTTAAAAGTGGGGTTGTTGACCCCATTTTTTATATAAAAGTTGGATTATTGATTACGTTTTTTTTAATAAAAGCGGAGTTATTAACTCCACTTTTAAAAAGTATTGTATTTTGATAAATAAGTTAAAAAATATAGTATTTTGATATATTTGTTTTAAAACAACGTTAGACTGGTAAATAATTCAAAAAATCTCAGGGTAAAAACTGTGCAAAAATAATTAATTTAATACACCATACCAAAAACCAAATCAACTTAATGAAACATGTATTTGATTGGATAAACATCATTATCCTAACTTAATGTTGAAACCTCTATGGATAACACCATGTACAAGTGGGGATTGGATTAAATTAAAAAAATTTATGATGATGGGAAACACTCTCCCATAATTGCAATTCAAGTGCCTCCAAGATTTTTGACATTTAGCAAAGGGAGTATTGGAAATTATGGGCAAGGCGGGGCTATTCATATCCATCAATAGGACTACAAGAAAATGATAGTTGTCTTCCTTTATGGTTGTTAGCTTTTATGGGTCAGTTCAACAACCAACATTATTATTCTTTTTACTTTTGAAAAATAGGCACCCAACTTGTTTTCCAACTATAAGATTCCAAAGGCTCCCCTTTGTATGAAAAGTCATTTTGTCCCCATATTCTTTGTTTTTTTGTACAAAAAATCATTTTATAATTCCATAAAGTTTCAACTTTTCAGTGCTTAGCTTAATTTTTATAGAAATAATATTATTAGAACTTAAAATATGTATTTAATTTATTGAATTAGTGATGTGTCAAGTAATAGAGTTTTAATAAGGAGGTCCAACAGTTATAGTCACAATAGTTTTATTGAACCATGTATTTTTTTTTTGCTAAAAATTGTTCAAGTTTACACCAACTACTCTCTCAATCTCTGAGTCGACTACCGTAATTTAAACTAGTTTAAGAACATATCTTCTGAGGAACAAGGATAGGTGACCCTTAAAAGGTGTGAAAAGTATCGAACCTGATCCTACTTGTTTGCAAAAGAACAAACTTGACCATTATACTAACCATAAGGATTATTGGGCCACATAACTATCATAATTATGTCAACAAATTAGATCGATTTTTTTAAATCTCAATAGAATTAATTATTTTACAATAAGTTATACTTTGCGCCCTAAAACTATGATTTCGATCACATTTAATCATCCATACTATTAAGGTTTTTCATGTTGTGCTGTCAACTCTTGAACTGATCTTACAACCCTGAAATTCATACGCTTACTCTGCCTTAGATAGAAAAATATCTACCAGTAATATGACTTTTGGACACTTACCAAAAAAAAAAANCCGACTATCGTAATTTAAACTAGTTTAAGAACATATCTTCTGAGAAACAAGGATAGGTGACCCTTAAAAGGTGTGAAAAGTATCGAACCTGATACTACTTGTTTGCAAAAGAACAAACTTGACCATTATACCAACCATAAGGATTATTGGGCCACATAACTATCATAATTATGTCAACAAATTAGATCAATTTTTTTAAATCTCAATAGAATTAATTATTTTACAATAAGTTATACTTTGCACCCTAAAACTATGATTTCGATCACATTTAATCATCCATACTATTAAGGTTTTTCATGTTGTGTTGTCAACTCTTGAACTAATCTTACAACCCTGAAATTCATACGCTTACTCTGCCTTAGATAGAAAAATATCTACCAGTAATATGACTTTTGGACACTTACCAAAAAAAAAAAAAAAAAAAAAAAACGTTTTGACAAAGTGAAATAAAATGACATAGCTTAGAGACAAAGGGACATAATTTTTCATTCAATTTATAGCGGGCATTTGGAAATTTTGAAATATAGTTCTTTTGGGGTAAGTAATTTTTGAAATATAGTTGACGGGAGTGAAAGTGTAATATTCCCCTTTGTGTTGTTATCATTCTTACGATTCCCCCAATTATTAACTAATCTTTTAAAGTACCACATTCTTACAATCACAATGATTAGAACTGGATTAACACTAGCAATTGCATAACCACCGCCTACGCCCCTTTTGGATAAAGGGTAGAACATCCACTCTCTAAGAAGACCTAAAAAGTTAAAAGTATAATCCAGAAATACAAGGTAAAGTGTATTGTTTTACCACCAAATAAAGTCCCATTTACTTTCCTTTTTTTTTTGGCTGGCAGCGTTTTGTTACATTTCGTTATTGCAACTGTGGAGGTTTTCGATTTGGTGACTCTGTCTCATATGTGTCTCTTGTCGGGTGAGATAAACTTGTATAGAGTCTTAACAGTTTTATGTTAAAAAATATTATATTTATACTTAATTAATTTATTAATTTATATTTAACGAATTATGTTATATCGAATTCGTATCGTTTATGAATCATGTATAACCAAAACATTAACTAATCATGTTGTGTATTATATTTTTTTTAGTTGACTTCATCTATGCCCGATTTATTTATTAATCATGTAATGTTAGATTTACAAATGAGTGATTTAAAAAAATTTAAACCTTATAATTTCGTGCGGTGTTAATGAATTATGTCATATTTTGACACTTTTAATTATAGGTTCAAATCGCCTTTTTTTTTTTTATAATTTTTATGGTAAAACTAACCCTCCTCAAAAGACTTTGGAGTTGTCTAACGTACCAAAAAATAAAAATTCGGTATTGTACCGATATTTATCATATATATGAATATTTTTATAATTGTTGTAATACCAAAAAAATTGGTAAAATAGTCATCACAATAATAGTAAAAAATCCATAAATGTGGTAAATCACTTACAACAGTAATAATTTTTTTTAAGTCAAAAAAAATTGGTAAAAATAGTTACTAAAATAGTGATAAAAATACATATAACAGTGGTAAAAAAATACACAAAAATTATAAAAATACTTATTAAAGTAATAAATTTTAGTGAAAATTGGGAGTGAGTCCTCCTATATGTACTTATTTGGAGATAAATCCAGTAAGAAAATTTATAGAGAGTTAAGTCTATATTTAAAATTATATATACTGACCTAAGTCCACTTTTTTTTTATCTCAAAAAATACCCCTTACGGTGTTAACTCTGGTCATTTATGGAAAGACATAAGTTAGATGTTTGAGATATATATGGTAATAAATTGATCAATTTTTTATGGAAACTGTATATATCAAAATATTATGCTTCAATTACGTTAAAATTAGTGGCCTATTAATTCAATTTTAGATTAAAAGATTCTATTAAAAATTCAAATTCAAATTCAAAATCTGAATCAATTATACCATTCGTGTGTCAGTAACAAACTTTTGTTTTTTATTAGATTTAGAATTGATTATTTTTTCGTGCTAAATAAAGGTAAAAATTTGAACGTTTTTGAATTTTTTTAGAAACCTATTGTGTTCTTCTTCTTCTTCTTCTTCATAACATACCGTTACTTCATTTTTATTTTACAAGAGTGTCGAAGGTGATAGCAACAGCGACAGGAGTTCGAATTTTTATGTGATTTCAGTTCAACCTACTAGTTCTTGATTTTCAGATGTATTTTCACTTTAATTGACTTTTTTTACATAACGTAATTAACAGTTTGAAATTACCGTAAATTGAAAGTTATTTTATCAGAATTTCGATGTTACTAACCGGAATTTGCATTTCAATGTTATTTACCATTTAATTTTTTTTTTGAAACTAGGTTCTAAGTTTTGTTTTCATGTTACTGGTAGTGCTGTATTATAATTAGAATTAATTATTTTCATTTTTTCTTTGTTTTTTGCTGAAATTCAATGTTACTTATCGGTGTTCGTATTGTGACATCATTCAACGGAGCCTTTTTTTTTTTTTTAAAAAAATTTGAACATTTTTGAATTTTTTCAAGAAACCTGTTGTGTTCTTCTTCTTCATAACATATCGATACTTCATTTTTATTTTATAGGAGTGTCAAAGGTGATAGCAGCAGCAACAGGAGTTCGAATTTTTTTGTGATNAAAAAAAAAATTTGAACATTTTTGAATTTTTTCAAGAAACCTGTTGTGTTCTTCTTCTTCATAACATATCGATACTTCATTTTTATTTTATAGGAGTGTCAAAGGTGATAGCAGCAGCAACAGGAGTTCGAATTTTTTTGTGATTTCAGTTCAATCTACTAGTTCTTGATTTTCAGATGTATTTTCACTTTAATTGACTTTTTTTACATAACGTAATTAAAAATGTTGTTTTGAAATTAGTGTAAATTGAAAGTTATTTTGCCGGAATTTTGATGTTACTAACTGGAATTTGCATTTCAATTTTATTTACCGGAATTATTTAATTTTTTTTTTTGAAACTAGGTTCTAAGTTTTGTTTTTCATGTTACTGATAGTGCTGTATTAGAATTAGAATTAATTATTTTCGTTTTTTCTTTGTTCGTTACCGAAATTCAATGTTACTTATTGGTGTTCGTATTGCAACATCATTCAACGGATTTTTTTTTTTTAAAATAAGGTTTTAATTTTATTTTTTTCATAGTAACATGAATGTTACCGTATTACTATAGTAACATTACTTTGTCAGTAACATCCACAGTACCTAAGCACTTCCATAAATTGGAAATATGAAATCAATTTTTAATTTATCACGCAGTAACATGAACAGTTTTAATGTACTCTAAAAACAATGATTTTCGAATTTTTTGAACAACGAAGAAAGTAACAAAAAATTTACACATCTAATTATATAACACATTGATTAAGTAATAGTAACATGAACAATTCCATCCCCAAGATTATATTGTGCACAGTAACATCGAATTTCAAAAAATAGATAGTAAAAAACCAAACAATTCAAAAATTGATGTTAATGTCATGAACTAATGGTAACACATTGTTAATGGTTGATTTAGGACGGTCAACACATATCTCATCTTCATTAATAAATTTTGAAAATTTCTCTCACAGTAACATGAGCAATTCTAAAGAAACCACATCAATCAATTTTGAATATATTACACAACGAAAAAAAAACAAAATCACAATACCCAACTCTTTAATATAGTAACAAGAAATGACAATTTTATTTTATTTTTAAAAAAAAATCAAAAGTATGAATGGTATAGTTTGTAAATCTTGTTTTAAAACTTTAAAATAAAAATCAAATATCATGTAAATTAACATACCTATCTATTATTTAAAGAATCCCAAAGCTTTTTGTGGAGAAATCTTTAAGGTCGAAACCAAATGTAAAGTCACCAGTGAAACTTGAGGAGTGATACCGATTTTCGGTTTTATGATTTTGAACTAGTACAAATATTGAAAATGGATAACATAGAAAGATGAATCAGACGCACAAGAAGAATCCGAAGAATAGTTATTACAATTTGAACAAATTGTATGAAAAGAAACAGGATGAAGAAGCAAAGGCAAGGATTGAGAGGGAGCCGATTTGGACAATGACGGTTTGACCCCAAATCAATTTGGGTAATGGCAGTTTCTGTTTTTAAGAGAAGGAAGATGAGATAGATTTTGGTGAATTTTAGCCGGATTTGTAGCCTATAATGGAGGGGAAGTTTTCGGGTTCCTATTCGACAACGAAGAGTTTCTCCGTCTAGTGTAAGAACAACAAGTTACACACCGTTTATGATTTTTCAAAAATAAGGGTACAATAGTAAAATTGTCAAAAAATGGACTTGAACCAAAACAAGTTTCCTTCCAGGATTTTTTTCCAAACAAGTCTATCTACAGGACCGGCCTCCAAATTTTCCTAAATTTTAAAGCTACGATACCAATTTTTTTTTTTTTTTGGGTACCTCAGTCAAGTCTAACCCCATATTGACATGCCATGCTTCCTATGATGAATCTCTTGTATAGAAAGATTTTGGATGAATTATATTTGTAATTAGGTGAAGACATGACGTAATATGAATGATTTTGAGAGGGATGTTAATGATCGTTAGATGAATTTATTTAAGACTGTCGAATGAACTTAATGAAATTTGTCCTATTTCATATTATAAATTCCCAATATTCTAATAGAATTACACATAGACCTTTGACATATCAAAAATGATGAAGGAAGTAGTTGGAGTTTGTGTATTGTGATAGTTAAGTTTAAAATTTCATATTTACCTAATTTATTATCTCTTAATTTTCTTCATTCAATCAAATAAACAAAAATGGTCATTCAATTAATAACTTTTTATAAAAAATCTAGATAAGACTCTTCATATTATTTCTACAGTATCAAGGGTCACTATATCATTTCTTTTTAAAGTATTATAGTTAAGGATGTCCAAGTTAAAAAAAGGACAATTATAGAGTTACGTTTGGACCAGTGCGTATTGCTCACACTGAGTGGTTCCCATTTACCGATATTTTTAAAACAGATTTTCTCGAGGAGTTCAGCTATCACAAATTAGATTTCTTTAGGTTGGGGCGTACAAGACTTGGTTGATCTGTTGGGAGAATTACATTAGGCATGAAGGTATAATGTAATACGAGTAGTTTTAAGAGAAATGTTAGTAGTGGTTGAATAAGTTTATTTGAATCCGTCGAATGAGTCTATTGAAGTCTGTTCTGTTTTATATTATAGATCACTTAGATCTCCTGATATTTAAAATATTACACACAAACTTTTCGAAGTTTATACACGCGTAACACTTAGACCCTTGCTGTCAATGTTTATTAGTAAATTATATCTAGACCCCCTGCAGTTTGTAGGTATATAACACATAAATTTCTCAAATTTAAAATATTACACTTAAATCATTTATTAGTTACAGAACTAACAAAATTTATTAAACGACCAAATTATTTCAATTAAAGATAGAAAATATTGTATCTATTATAATTTGATCCCTTATTTAATTTTTTAATTTTATTCTAATAGATAGTATAATTATATGTTAAATATTATGTGCGTATAAATCTTAAAAAATTTTTATGTAATATTTTAAATATCAATGAATTTAAACAATTATCTGACAATGTTCCCAGCTTTTTATTTTTCAGATTAGCTTGTCAACTTTGAATTTGCTAAAATGCTGTTAAATCGTGATTGGCAGTGGTCAAATAAACATGAAACTCAGCTATCAATGTTGATTTATTGCCCAAATTCGACTTGACAAAGACTCGTGACCTTTCAACCAAGACCCGATTCAAATTAAACTCAAATGACATTGAGAGAACATCTTGTTGGACCAAAATAATTTTTTAAGTATAAAAATTTAATTTTGATCGGCTTTGAGCCTAAATTAAAGTGAGACTCGATTATTATTTTGAATAAAATTTCATGGATTTATATTTTACTTCGTGAGAAGAATAATATAATATATTCACTTGCTCAAATTGAGTAAGAAATGAATGAAAAAATAGGCTTCAAAGTGACCCTCTTGAAATGTGAAAATAAAAGAAGTGCAATGTGGGATGTGACACCAATCTCACATTGGTTAAGGAAGAAATTCAACATAAGCATATATAGGCCAAGTTGCTCTATGAGATTGGACCCCAAAGAGTACCACAGTTTTATGAGCAGAGCGAGTACTTACATGCCTTCAGTTTAACAACAAACGTGCGCCGCCCACCCGCCACGGCCTAACCGGGCCAAGCTCGGGTGTGGTTGTGGTTGTGACCAAACCTTATCTTTTTGGAGAAAATTTATTTAATTAATTGGGCGAGAATTTTTTAACTCAAAATTTAATTTCGATACCCTTTGAATCGCATTGGGTCGGGTTTGTTGCCTCCAGACCGAAATAAATTGCGACTGTTCATGGAGAATAGTTACTTAAGATGTCTACTGGTTGTTGTGTCTTGTTATTCTGGGTTGTGTCTTTTAAGTTTGGTGACTGTCCAAAAAATCATTAAGGTGTTTATAAATACCCAGTTCATGCATGTATTCAACAATTAATTCAATTCATCAGTCCGTTGTCGACAATAAGATAAACATTAGAACATATCATTTTCGACATTAAGGCAGTGCATTTAGAGAGTACACAAAACGATTTTGGTTCGCTGGACGAGCAAATTGGAGTGCTACTTCTGTTCGTGTAAAAATCATTGTATTCTGGGAGGCAGATGTTCGATTTTTCATAAGCACCGTGTGTGGGGGCGAAATCTGTTTTAAGGAGATAGTGTCAAACACTAGCCTTGATCTATTTAAAATTCAATAACAGTTTCTGTTCTGCAATCGAGTTAGTATTTTTATTGTTTAAACAAACAGTTACTTGTATCTGTTTGTTGTTACTGTTTTATTACCTTGCTGTAACTCTTTTGTTTTTGTATAACTCTTTACTGTAACTGTTTGTTATATTTTATATGGTTCAAATCAAAAATTTTATAAAGTGATTTTACAATATTTAACACACCTCAAACAACACAACCCGACCCAAAAAAGTTCAATAATAGCACAAATTCCTCTTAAAATATACAATAGGACTTGATCTCAATTGATATGAAGAGCAAGACTCACTTGATACAAATGTTCTTTAAAAAAATTTCTTGCTATCCAATTAAAATATAGAAAACATAAATATTTTATTTATGAATGCTCGGAGCTTATTACATAAAAGTGTATTTGCGAGGTCTTCTGATGGTAAGGAGTATCTTAGTTGAGCGGGAAAAAAATTAGGAGAAATTTTATATTATTCGAATAAATTTATGTGTATCTTAACTAATTCTTTCTCCAGTCCGATCAAAGATAAATCATCCATGTTGGAACTAAAGTATTCATGTGAGATAAATCTTTCATAACCTAACTTTCATGAATTATCAAAATTCAAATTTAAAATATCTGAATTTAAAATTTATCATGATTATTATTTGAATTATTCGTTGAAATTAATGGCGGTACTTTCAAATTTAAATTGGAGAAGACAGAATAGAACAGAAGAGCTCTGCCTCTTTATTTAGTGTAGAATGTAGATTCCTCCGATCCATGGCTCCATCACCAAATTTTTGACCAGCTCATGCCCAGCTAGCTAGCCTCTATGCTAATTAGATCTACAACCATGACGGAGCATCTTAGTGGACCCCAACCATGGATAGAATCTGGTGTACTTGCACATACAATANCAGAAGACAGAATAGAACAGAAGAGCTCTGCCTCTTTATTTAGTGTAGAATGTAGATTCCTCCGATCCATGGTTCCATCACCAAATTTTTGACCAGCCCATGCCCAGCTAGCTAGCCTCTATGCTAATTAGATCTACAACCATTACAGAGCATCTTAGTGGACCCCAACCATGGATAGAATCTGGTGTACTTGCACATACAATAAATTTGCTGTTTCACCAACAACTGTGCTCTTAAATTTATCCTTCCTTAACTTTAAGAAGAAGTCACGGATAATATGATTGAACTGTAAGTTCATATGTCATAAATTTATTATCTCATGAATACCTCTAATTTCGACATGAATGACTCGTTTTTAGCCGAATTTGAAAAGAGATTAATCAAGATACGCATAAGTTGACATAGACACTCCTGACCATTGAAATAATTTTTTTTTACTATATCTTAATTTNGATGTCATAAATTTTAAATTTAACAATTTTTTTGGGTCAGTCATGAGAGATTATCTCATGAATACCTCTAATTTCGACATGAATGACTCGTTTTTAGTCGAATTTGAGAAGAGATTAATCAAGATACGCATAAGTTGACATAGACACTCCTGACCATTGAAATAATTTTTTTTTACTATATCTTAATTTAGTTCAAATTATAAAATAAACTAAATTTAATAAGAATTTTAAATGTATTTTACAAATGAATTGAATTCAAATAACGTACACTTGAATACACTTGTGTTTAAAAATAGTTATTAGTTTTAGTATTGCATAACTACGAGAAAGAAGATGAACTACCTAAATTTATTTCTAAATTATATACGCTGCTCTCTTCTAATAGTTTTTTTTTTTTATAAATTTGAACTTGTTTATAGGTGATTTTAACTATATTATGGTGTTTTGTTTTGTTGAATTCATAATAATATAAAGATTGATTATTAATTTCTATGACTTAATATTTAAAATTATTTCTTAGGAATTCAATTTGACGTCGCCTTGAGTTTGACTTGAATGATTATATATTTATATTAAAATAAGGTTGAACGGGAATCAAAACTTAGCTTCTAGTGATCCACCAATAACAGTTAAGGTTAATCTAAACATACTTAAATCCAAGTTGATTTACACTTTTGCTTATCACTATCTCTTGATAATTAAAAAAAGATTATGATTTTGTATCAAGCCCCACTTTTTTTTTTTTTTAAATGTTTTTGAGATTTAGGTATTCTTATTTATGCACCAAACTAACAAATTTTTTTTTTCGTCAAGCTCTCACTAACCAAAACCTATTAATTACCTCGAAAACTTATTGACAACTTCTATCATTAAAAATGTAATAGACAACTTAAAAGGTAGCCCTCAATATAGGAATGAACTGTAAACACAAAATATTATGAGTTTACAGATTTTGTTTAAGAAATTTGAGATAGATAGTTGAGATCCAACGTCGGATCCATCATCATGAGATCAAACACCTAATACCAACAAAAAAAAAATGTAACACACCAAAACATTGAAGTTCAATTCAAAGTTCAAATACAACCATGAGAAAGAGCAATTATTATTTTATTTTTTTCTGTTTTTTTTTGGTCATTTATTTTTTTCTGTTGAAAAAATCAAACTTATCATTCAGCCTTCAAGCCTGAGTGGACACGCAGAAACTTTCATACTATACCGCAGAGACGCAGATAACCCTTTCAAATTGTTCTCGAAGAAATTGATTTTTCTTTCGAACCAATAGCGACAAAGGCAACCCAACACAATGTAAGCTACAGAAAGGCAGAGAAAAAAAGAAATAGAGTTGAGGGGGTTTTCTCATATTTCTACGCCACAAGAAAATATTTACTTCTCTGAGCTCTGTCAGCCTTTCCTCACAAGAGAAAAACATCAGAATATTCAATCAACAAAGGTAACCCATCTAAAAACTCCAACATCTCAAGTCATCAATTTCTGTATTATCGTATTGATATCAAGATTCAGTTTTTTTTTATTGGATTCGTCTGGTAATTCACAAACGGTTATCTTATTTGATCTGAGAGGATAATTGGGGTTTTCTTATCTGAGTTTGTAATGCTGGTTCTGCGGACTAATTTTGGGA